>SJXQ01006613.1:0-101000 GCA_006408695.1 Aepyceros melampus
TAGGGCCAGAAGGAGAAGGGGACGACTGAGGATGAGATGGCTGGATGGCATCACTGACTCAATGAACATGAGTCTGGGTGAACTCTGGGAGTTGGTGATGGACAGAGGGAGGCCTGGGGTGCTGTGATTCATGGGGTCTCAAAGAGTCAGACACGACTGAGCAACTGAACTAAACTCAACTGAACTTGAGCATGCTTTGGTATTGCCTTTCTTTGGAACTGGAATGAAAACTGACCTTTTCCAGTCCTGTGGCCACAGCTGAGTTTTCCAAATTTGCTGGCATATTGAGTGCAGCACTTTCACAGCATCATCTTTCAAGATTTGAAATAGCTCAGTTGGAATGCCATCACCTCCACTAGCTTTGTTCATAGTGATGCTTCCTAAGGCCCACTTGATTTCACATTCCAATATGTCTGGCTTTAGGTGAGTGATCACAGTATCATGGTCATCTGGGTTGTGAAGATCTTTTTTGTATAAATCTTCTGTGTATTCTTGCCACCTCTTCTTACTACTTCTGATTCTGTTAGGTCCATACCATTTCTGTCCTTTATTGAGCCCTTCTTTGCATCAAATGTTCCCTTGGTCTCTCTAATTTTCTTGAGGAGATCTCTAGTCTTTCCTGTGCTATTGTTTTCCTCTATCTTTGCATTGATCACTGAGGAAGACTTCCTTATCTCTTCTTGCTATTCTTTGGAACTCTGCATTCAAATGGGTAATCTTTCCTTTTCTCCTTTGCTTTTCACTTCTCTTTTTTTCGCAGCTATTTGTAAGGCCTCCTCAGACAGTCATTTTGCTTTTTTGCATTTCTTTTTCTTGGGGATGGTCTTGATCCCTTTCACCTGTACAATGTCATGGACCTCTGTCCACAGTTTATCAGGCACTCTGCCTATCAGATCTAGTCCCTTAAATCTATTTCTCACTTTCACTGTACAATCATAAGGGATTTGATTTAGGTCATATTTGAATAGTTTAGTGGTTTTCCCTACTTTTCTTCAGTTTAAGTGTGAATTTGGCAATAAGGAATTCATGATCTGAGCCACAGTCAGCTCCCAGTCTTGTTTTTGCTGACTGTATAGAGCTTCTCCATCTTTGGCTGCAAAGAATATAATCAATGTGATTTCAGTGTTGGCCATCTGGTGATGTTCATGTGTAGAGTCTTCTCTTGTGTTGTTGGAAGAGGGTGTTTTCTATGACCATTGCATTCTCTTGACGAAACTCTATGAGACTTTGCCCTTATTCATTCTGTACTCCAAGACCAACTTTGCCAGTTACTCCATGTGTTTCTTGACTTCCTACTTTTGCCTTCTAGTAGTCCCCTATAATGAAAAGGACATATTTTTGGGGTGTTAGTTCTAAAAGGTCTTGTAGGTTTTCATAGAACCATTCAACTTCAGCTTCTTCAGCATTACTGTTTGGGGCATAGACTTGGATTACCATGATATTGAATGATTTGCCTTGGAAACAAACAGAGATCATTGTGTCATTTTTGAGATTGCATCCAAGTACTGCATTTTGGATTCTTTTGTTGACTATATGGCTACTCCATTTCTTCTAAGAGATTCCTGCCCACAATAATAGATATAATGGTCATCTGAGTTAAATTCACCCATTATAGTCCATTTTAGTTTGCTGATTCCTAGCATGTTGACGTTCACCCTTGCCATCTCTTTTTTGACCACTTCCAATTTGCCTTGATTCATGCACCTAACATTCCAGGTTCCTATGCAATATTGCTCTTTACAGCATTGGACTTTGCTTCTATCACCAGTCCCATCCACAACTGGGTTTTTTTGTTTGTTTGGTTGGTTGGTTTTTTTTTGCTTTGGCTCCATCCCTTCATTCTTTCTGGAGTTATTTCTCTACTAATCTCCAGTAGCATGTTGGGCACCTACTCACTTGGGGAGTTCATCATTCAGTGTCCTATCTTTTCGCCTTTTCATACTGTTCATGGGTTTACCAATGCATTTTACTGCAAAGTTCTTACCTTTGTGTGAAGAGACATTACATTATCTCTATGTGACCATAAAAAATAAGTCCCTTAAAACAACTTCAAAAACATGCAGTGAAGTATTAAAAAAAAAAGTTCAAAGAGGCTGCAGGATGCTGAAGAATTCTTTAGGAAATTTTAGGACTTGACAGTAACATGTGAGAATGAGATTAGAAGACCTCTAAAATACCTCTAATGGTCTATTGTAGCATCACCGTAGTGTACAATTAAATCTCCTTTCAAGAAAGTACTTGACTTTGCACTGCAAGGAGTGAAATAAGCCAACAGCTTCTATCTATGAACATCTTCAGAACCTGCTTCAGCTTTCAAACTGAGGTCGTGCTCTTCCTGGACAGCTGTAGCCAAAGACTGAGCATAGTGTGGTCCTGAACATTTCTGTCCAATACAGGACTCATCTAATGGAACATGTTTGTTCCAGAGATCCTCCACTGGGTTGGCCAAGACTTTAGTAATATCTAACACCCTGCCTGTAAACCTTCTGTCTTCAACACTGTTTTCTCTCCTTTTATGTAATAAGCCTCTTGTAATCCTAATTACATCTCAGCATTACTCTCTGAGGACCTAATTAATACAGCTCCCATTTCAAAGCTGGGGTCATGCCTACCTTCTTTCATAGCTTTCCAGAAAACTTTGAATTTTCTAAAGCAGGGGGATGACAGAGAATCAAGCTTTACTTTTGCATGAAGATTATGAGGAAAGATATTTTGCCATGTTCTCATACCCATCTCCTCCCCCAAGAAGTTCAACAGTGGTGTAGAGACAGAATATCTACACGCTGTAAGTGCCAATGTAAAGATCACATTTTTCATCCTGGCTTTCCCAGCTCCATAAAGAGGTCACATCAGTATTCAAACAAATATAATAAACATTCACATAAAATATTTGCTGAAATAGATAAAGGGGCACATGGAATAAATTTAAGCTATTTATATACTTATTGTTGCAACACATCATTCAAGATAGAGAGGAGAATTCTATGTTATTTTTTTATTCTTGGATTAAAGGAAGTATGTAGCTATTATGCAAGAGTAAGAGTAATATGAATAAAATTGTAAGAAGCAAAGCTCTTAGGTGTGATTGGTCTAGAGATAACACTGAAATCAAGAAGTGGCTTTCCCTCCTATTTTAATAAAAAAGAGAAGGTTAACTTTGAGACTAGAAACAGATAAGTAGCAATTTTGCATCCATTCAAAAGAATAATCTTGATCTCCAAAAAATGTTAATGATCCACTTAACACTTTCTTGATTAGAAGGCTGAAACGTAGAGGAGAATAGGAAGTTGCTTCATATAAAACAAAGAGCCCAGGCCTGGACTTGTAACCTGATTGCACCATGTGGTAACTGTGGTCGTGGGCTCTGAACTTGATGTTTTCATCTGTAAAATGGACAGAATAACACTGAAGCAGAATAATTATGCAGATAAAATAAAAAGGTAAAAAAACTATCACAATTTCTAGCTTCCAAAAGATTCTCAGATGATTACATTATCAATTATATGATAATGATATATAATTATATTAACAAAATGATTATCTGCAGCCCCTCTGCTATTCCTAACCAGGACATCAGGATGAACAAGAAAGCAGGAGTGATTTGTAGTACCTGAACCAAACTGATTTGGATTGAATGGCCTGAAGCTGTAATGGCAGCAGATAGTGATTTTCCTATAAGGAGAAAGGACGTTGAAGGTGGTAGTCCATCTTTAAAGCAAAGGCAAAGAAAGAATAAGTAAAAATGAGAAAGAGAGCAAGAAAAAAACAGATCTTGCTTAGAAAGCTGAAAATCACTCAGAGTCTGGAATAACCACATATTCTTTAAAGTTTTCAGGGACGGTCCATTGATTGATCCATCCATCCTTTTTTGTTCAATACTTATTTTTAAGTCTAAATGAACAGCTTAGTTATAGAACTTGGATGAGAAAACCTGAAAAGTGCCAATTTCCCTTGAGTAGCTCAAGTCTTATAAATACAGTGACCAGGAGCCCAGAACACCAGGCAGTTAAGAATATCGACGCCAGTGTTAGATGAAGTGGGCTCAAGTTCCGGCTCCAACACATGACGTTGGTCAAGTTGTTTAACCTGTCTCTGTCTCATTTTCCTCATAAAAACAGTACCTAATTCAGAGCAGAGAGGATTAAATTGGATATTCTTCCTAAGTGCTTAGATCCTAATTCCACAGTTAGTGCTAATTGTTATCTGCTATTGTTATTATTTCATTGACTGTTACCCCCATTAAAGTAACTACTGCCTTGCCAGAGAAGAAAAATGCTAAGTGCCTAAGAATTGTTATTGAGAGGGAAAACACTGCCATAGTTTCCCTTCCACTCACAATAACTTTGATCTTGCTTCCTTGGTGGTCTTCAGAGACAAAGTGAAAGAGTAAAAGACAGAAAGCAGAACAAGAGGAAAGAAGAGAAATAATAAATTAACCTTTTATCAAGGGCACATTTGCTGCTGAATCAGAGTAAGGGTTCAGTTCAGTTCAGTTCAGTCGCTCAGTCGTGTCCGACTCTTTGCGACCCCATGAATCGAAGCACGCCAGGCCTCCCTGTCCATCACCAACTCCTGGAGTTCACTCAGACTCACATCCATTGAGTCCATGATGCCATCCAGCCATCTCATCCTCGGTCGTCCCCTTCTCCTCCTGCCCCCAATCCCTCCCAGCATCAGGGTCTTTTCCAAATTGCTTCCTTGGTGGTCTTCAGAGACAAAGTGAAAGAGTAAAAGACAGAAAGCAGAACAAGAGGAAAGAAGAGAAATAATAAATTAACCTTTTATCAAGGGCACATTTGCTGCTGAATCAGAGTAAGGGTTCAGTTCAGTTCAGTTCAGTCGCTCAGTCGTGTCCGACTCTTTGCGACCCCATGAATCGCAGCACGCCAGGCCTCCCTGTCCATCACCAACTCCTGGAGTTCACTCAGACTCACATCCATTGAGTCCATGATGCCATCCAGCCATCTCATCCTCGGTCGTCCCCTTCTCCTCCTGCCCCCAATCCCTCCCAGCATCAGGGTCTTTTCCAAGGAGTCAACTCTTCACATGAGGTGGCCAAAGTACTGGAGCTTCAGCTTTAGCATCATTCCTTCCAAAGAAATCCCAGGGCCGATCTCCTTCAGAATGGACTGGTTGGATCTCCTTGCAGTCCAAGGGACTCTCAAGAGTCTTCTCCAACACCACAGTTCAGAAGCATCAATTCATTATTAGCTTTTCTTTAATCCTTGCAATTGTATGTGTTCAATTATAATATCTACTTTCTAATTAGGAAATAAAACCTCAGAAAATGTCATGAAAACACCCAAGGCCACACAATGGTGTGCAGAGTGGGTTTTTTCCCACCTTATGGCTTGTCATCAAAGCTTAAGGGAAAAGGGACGAAACAGAACACATTGTGTAACACTTTAAAAAGAGCTTCCCATGTTTAACTTTATTTCAACTTCACAGAATTTTTGTGAGATAAGATAACGTGGCAGGTTGGATTTGCCAGATGAGGGAAATGGAGTCTCGGAAAGGTTATGTGACAGGCCCAAGGTCACACAACAAAGCAGAGAACATGGAGCCACAAGGCAGACGTTGGGTGTCCCACCTCCCTTCTTTCCCTTGTTTCATTCTCAAGCAAATAGAGGACGGGGCCACTGGAATGATGTCTGCCACCGTAGCAAAGAAGAAGAGTATATTCATATTATCAGAAAAAGTACTTGACTATTTCTCTTCCATTAGGCAACTTCAATTATCATAAGAAATTATAAGCTCCATAAGGGCAAGAAAAAAAATATGTCTTTTACACAACTGAGTGTAACCCCAATAATTACCACAATGCTGGCATGGAGTGAGCAGTTGATACAGATTTACAAATAAATAAAATAATTAATTAGATGCAGAGAAAGTACAAAGCCCTCAATACCTTATAAGAATGAATTTAGAGCCTTGGCACAGGAAGGCTCATCTATGAGAATTTTTAATTATCCTTAAGTAAGTTCTGGCTACGTGCATTAATGTTTCATGTATAAGTTCCAGGTATATTTTACTTTCTTTGTATGTCCAGTGAACAATGGGCTTCCCTGGTGGCTCAATCGGTAAAGAATCCACCTGCAGGGCAGGGGATCTGGGTTCAATCCCTGGGTTAGGAAGAACCGCTGGAGAAGGGAATGGCAACCCACTCCAGTATTCTTGCCTGAAGAATCCCATGGACAGAGGAATCTGGTGGACTACAGTCCATGGGGTCGCAAGCATTGGACACGACTTAACTAAACCACTTACCACCATGGATAGTATTTTTCACCACTAGAATTGTAAATCTCTAGATTTGCAGTAGCCCCTTAACTTCTCCCATTTCTTTGCAGGAAGAAATAAAACATCTCATGAAGCATGTGACTGTTTGGCCTTCTGAGTAACCCCAGTCCTGAAGCATGTGGCCTGCAGCCCAGGTGCCACGGTTTGAAAGTCCGGTGGACGTCTTTGTCCACCTGCCAGGTGAGATGACTGTAAAAGAAGATTTGCTTTTCAGAGTTTAATTACACAAAGAGTTAAGTTATTATTCTTCTTCAACAGTCAGTTTAAAATCAAATGAGTGTGACTCCTGAGGCTAGAATAACAGCATGACATAACCAATAAAACTGAATAAATAGTGGAAAACATGCATTTTTCTTATTAGAAGAAGAATGTTTGAAAGAGTGCAAACCCATGGCAGACTTGTTCCATTAGTTTGCCAGATGGGGATCCGAGGTCCCCGGGGTAGGGGCTGAGCCGTGGGGTGCCCCTCACACTAATGAGGTTTGCCCTAGAATCCGAAGAGACAGATGGATCTGCAGGTTGGAAGCCCTCAGCAATCTCCCTGGGAGTTGGCACCATTTCATTGGGCCAATTCCCACCTCGGCCCACCCCCCTTTCTCTGCCCTCCCTGCCTCTTCCACCTCCTCTCCTACTTGTTTTGGTAGCTTGTGTAATATTCTATGCCCCAGTAAACATTCTCCCCTGCACACTTCCTTCTGCATCTTTTCTGAAACCACATCATTCTCTCTCTCCCTCCTGCCTTTTCCCCCCACCCTTGTGTCCCACTATTTTGGTATATGACAGCTCCATCTTAATCCCTTCTGACCCCATTAAATTTCTGTTTATTCACAAGTGTTCCAGAAAGAGGTCATGCATGAAGTAATGGAAAGGAAAGGAAGATGCTATTCAAAATTCTCATTTATATGTCTGATACTCAATTTAAGGACTTTTTCAATCTTAGTTGACTTACAATCTTCTGTTCATTTCTGCTGTATAGCAAAATGATTCAGTTATACATATATATATATGTACATTTTATTTTTAAAATATTTCCTTATTTTTGTTTATTTGGCTGCTCCAGGTCTTAATTGAGCATGCAGGATCTTCAATATTTGTCACAGCATTTGGGAGCTTTACTTCAGAATCTTTAGTTGCAGCATGTGACCTCTTAGTTGAAGCATGCGGGATCTAGTTCCCTGATCGGGGATTGAATGAGGCCCCCTGCTTTGGGAACATGGACCTCCCACAGGACCACCAGGGAAGTCCTTGTACAGTCTTTAAAATCTCCTTTTCCTTTATGGTTTATTACAGGATATTCAATATAATTCCCTGTGTTATACAGTAAGATCTCATTTATATTAAGGTTTTTTCTGTTGGGGAAAAAAATGAGAGAAAATGCATTGGTCATTTGAGGATAGTAAGGGTCTTCATCCCCACCACTAGCCTTTAAAATTGCAGATCTCAACTAATGTGGATGATCTAATCTCACACAGTGAGAAATGAGATTTTCATGACTCGTGGCAGACTCACCAAGGAGAGGATAATCCCCAGTCACCAAACTTCATGCCCAAGGCATGTGATACCCTAGCTTCAGAACTCTGTAATTGCCTTTGTATGTGGAAATCCTGGACTACAACTAATTCCATTAGTGCAATGTGAACATCATAGCTATGTAGGGCCTATTTCATCTCCCTCCAGACTCCACCAGTAGCAGCCTGAGTGCTCTTGCCAAAATAAAGTATACCTTTTAAAAATACATATAAATACATACGGTATGGATATATACTTTTTTTTTTCAGTAGAATAGTATTCAGTCTTAAAGAAATAGAAAATTCTATCATATGCTATATCATGGATAAACCTTGACAATATTATGCTAAATGAGATGAACTAGTCATAAAAAAGACAAATACTGTATGATTCCTCTTATACAAGGTATCTAAACAGTCAAAATTATAAAAACAGAAAGTAGGATGATGATTGACAGGGACAGGAAGACACAGAAGGTTTATATCAGATGTATATAGTTTCAATTTTGCAAGATAAAAATAATTCTGCAGATTTCACAACAATGTGAATAAATATGAATGTCAACTTTTAACCATACTTTATAATGTTCAAAAAAAGCAAATAGGATTGCAAAACTTCAAACAGAAAAAGAAAACAGAAGAAGAATAAGCTCAGAATTTAGGGTAATGGTTACCTTGAATTGGGAAGGACAGGGGTATGGGACAGGGGTTAGAGGAAAGAGATGAAGACTATTGTCAAAGCCTCCTAACTTTCATAATGGGTACTGAAAATAATTTGGAAATTATCCCAAATCATTGGAAGTAACGAAATAATCAATAAAAGAGGACCATACATGGATCAATGAGGGAAGTAGGGTAAGGTAAAGTCGCTCAGTCGTGTCCGACTCTTTGTGACCCCATGGACTGAAGCCCGCCAGGCTCCTCCATCCATGGGATTTTCCAGGCAAGAGTACTGGAGTGGGTTGCCATTTCCTTCTCCAGAGGATCTTCCCAACCCAGGGATTGAACCCAGGTCTCCCACACTGCAGGCAGACGCTTTAACCTCTGAGCCACCAGGGAAGCCTGGGAAGTAGGGTAATGAGCCAAAAATTATTGAGACCAATTTTGAAAAAAAAAAAAAAAAAAGGGTAAAGTTTAGTTACATCAGTTTCCAGTGTAAAACACTTTATAACTTTTTTTTCTTAAAGAAAAAATTCTTAAAACAGCGTTTAAGGCCCCTATAATATCTCCCAGCATCCTTCTCCCTCATTATGCTCATTGTGTACCCTTTTCTCCTAAATGCTATTCAGGCTAAACGTGTTTCAGTTCCCAATGTGCTCTGTGTCATCTTGCCTCCAGGATTTCCAACCTGCCACCCCATCACCCAGAGCACTGTTCCCCTTGCTCATTTTCTGGCTCACTTCTGCTTCTTGATATCTTGGTAGAATATTCATTCTGTCCTCAGGGAGGCCTTTGAAGTTAGTCCTCCTACGTCCCCATCAGATACCGACTGCAGTGATTGCTGTTGCCTGTAGACTAACTCTCCTCTCTTCCCTCTTGGCAGCAAGGATGTGTTTTATTTACCAGTTTTATGTTTAGCCCCTTGTACAATACTGGTAACTTTACAAATATTAAACCATGCACAAAAAAATCAGTGGGCCTTAGAGTAAAATCCTAATCACCATCCCCATAAAGACCTTCACTTTGTTGAATGACCCTGGGCATGATGAATATCCAGAAACAGCAGATCTACTAGTTTTCTTGTTGTTCCTCTAGTGCAACAGGCATATTCCCACCATCAGGTCTATTCCACCTGTTCCCTCTGCCTGAAATGCTTGCCTTTCTCTCCATCCTGCCACTAGTTTTCTGTTTAGCTAACCACTCACTTGTGTCAAGCTTTTGCTCAGATATCACCTTTAATGAGGTTTTATATGTTTTTTATTGAATACTGAACTTCCTTCTGCAAGTGGCCCTTCAAATCCTCCCCTATCTTATCTTGATTGAGTGCTTACCTTCTACAATACCATATGATTTCATTATGTTTAGTATATATTGTCACTTTCTGTTTTTCTGTAACTTACTTCACTTAGTATGATAACCTCTAAGTTCATCTATATTGCTGCAAATGGCATTATTTCATTCTTTTTATGGCTGAGTAGTTTCCATTGTGTATATATACATATACATATATATATATATTTCACATCATCCTTATTCATCCCTCTGTTGATGGACACTTAGGTTGTATCCATGTCTTGGCTATTGGAAATTGTTCTGCTATGAATATTGGGATGCATGTGTGTTTTAGCAGTGTGGTTTTCTCCAAATATAAGCCCAGGAGTGGGATTGCTGGGTCACATGGTATTTTTCTTTCCTATTAAGACTATATATTAGTAGTATTTATTTTTATGTGTATACCACTTTCTGTTTATCCTTTTACCCACTGATGAACATTTAGGTTGTTTTTGCATCTTGCTGTTATGAATAAGAGGCATAGATTTTTGTCTGTTTAGTTCAATGATGAGTCTGAAGTATCTAGAACAGTGCCTGTAACATAGTAGATCCTCAATAAAAGTTTATTAGCTAAATGAAATATAGAGAGCAAAACAGAGGCTATTTGATAATCCTAGAACTTTCTGGATGACTTTCTCATTCTTTAGACACTACAGTCTATCACTATCTTGTCTTTGAGCATCTCTATGGCATTTTCTTTAAAAATAACTGAAGTCCATGAGTAAATAGTGTAGTTAAGGAATCACGGGGCCTGAATATCCAGACATTTCTTACCCACAGATCTATTCTAGCATCTGGGTCTTTGGGGTGTGTCTTGTCCCTCTAAAATTATTGGTAAAATGTCATTGCCCTAGCTAGGGTGATTATATATACTCTGAGATGTATAGGGAAATAATTAGAGGAGTCCTTGGCTTCCAAAAAGGAAAAG
Organism: Aepyceros melampus; assembly: GCA_006408695.1. Classification (NCBI taxonomy): domain Eukaryota; kingdom Metazoa; phylum Chordata; class Mammalia; order Artiodactyla; family Bovidae; genus Aepyceros; species Aepyceros melampus. Next base: position 10,726 of record SJXQ01006613.1, read on the forward strand.
ACCTAATGCACATATGTTCTAAGAGGAGGAAAAAAGGCATGGATGGGTACAAAGGGTATATAATGGGGTGGTACTCTCTCCACCTTAGGAAAGACTATGTGAGTTTCATTGATTCCTCCAAACACCTCCAACCCCACAAGGGTTACAGACTGGTATTCTACTATTTCCCTTGAAAAGTCAGAAAATAATTTTTTCTACCCAGTGAGGTCACTCTTGTTGGCCTACCCACAAGGTAAAGGCCATCTCTAAGTCAGACCTCACCCCAACATGCCATTCTTCCCTTTAAAAAGAAAATCCCCCCAATATTTTGATTGTTCCAAGATGTCGGTGCCAGATTTGACAGTGATTAGAAAAGTTTGCATGACTTAACTTATTTAATTTCATCATGGAGTTTACGGCTATGGAATTCTGGAATCAAATTTAGGTTTTCATCTGTCAATTATAAAAAAATGAGATTGATAGAACAAAGTCTGGCAGCCTGATTGAAAGGGCCTGGTGATGGCTATTCCTAAATCTTCATTTATAGATAAACTCCAGACCCTTGACATTTGAAAGAGTAGATTCACAGATATTAAAAAAATCCCCAATTTGCACATATTTCCATAGCATATAAATTCTTTGAAAAAAGCAGTAAAGTTTGAAAAATGTGAGTGTTCTCTTCACATTCTTACTTCAATATATCAGAAAATATTGTTCCTGGATTCACAGTTCCCTGGAGGATCATATGTTTCTTATGCTCAACCTCTAGAGAGGCATTCCATGAGAGTTACTGCATATTCTTGGCTGAAGAACAACTCACTCTTAGAGTGCCTCCCCGATACACACCATCCTTATAGTGCACAGAAGTGGGTGCTTCCATAAAAGTTAATACATCATGGGACATTGGGATTTCTTAAAATTAATCAAAACCTTGATCATTAAGTTTATAAAGGTCAAGGGTTTATGACACAGCACGATGCAATAAATATTTAAACACAAAGGCTTTGGAGTTATTTGGATGTTCAATCTCAGCTCAACCACTTAATATAATTATGATATTGGGGAAGTCCCCAACTGGTTCTTCATTTATAAAATACAAAAATAACTGATGCCTCTCTGGGGTCTAAACAGATCCAGGAGAAACAGAAGTGGAACACTCAGCATGTAAGCAGAGAGTCAGCACATAATACAAATGTGATTGTGAATCAGCTGTATGCTACCACACTTGTCTCCTGCGCCGCCCTCTCCCTCCTCCGCCACCCCGGTTCATTCTCCACTTAGCAAAAGAGTGATCTTTCCAAAGCTTAATTCAGATTCTGTTACATGATGATATAAAAGCCTTCCAACGACCTTCCACTGTGGTCAGAAGAAAATCCAAAGAAGGGATGAATCTTGGACCTCTTCTAAAGCCATCCCCTGCCTCAGTCATTTTGCTCCAGCTACACAGAGCTTCCTTCTGTTTCTCAAATTCACAGGCCTCATTTCTGTATGAAGGCCTTTGTACTAACTGCTTTCTTCTCCCTGGAAAATGCCCATTTCTGCATCTTTGCTTGGCTAACTCTTCCTTATCTGAGTTTGCACATCACCTCCTTAGAGAAGCCTTCTGTAACTACTCAATACTCCCTTCACCCTGCATATCATTATTTGATTTACTAACTCAGTAGTTCTCATCATGATACACAATTATCTTGCTAATTTGTTTTCTTATCTATTATCCTTCTTTCCCAACTAGTATATAACTGAGCTCACTTTCTGTTAGGTTCTCTGAATCCCCACTTCCTTGACATAGAGTAGGCATTCAGTAAATCCTGGTTGGCTGGATGAATGGATGAGGATAAGATCATATAGTTGTATTGTATGTGGTGACAGCATCGTAGGAAAATTATATACAAATTTACATGAGAAAGAAAATATTTTAAAAGATTAATGTAGTCTCCTAAGGCTGCTTAGAAACAATGGGACAGGAGCTGACCATAAAAGGATAAGTGAAATTCAGATAGAAGGAGGAACTTTCAGAAAGTTGTTTCACCTCCAAATATCTGAGACTTTATTCTTGTCCTTTGGGGGCGGAGACAAGCCTGCTCCTCATTTGTGGGGATGTTCTGGAGCCAGAGATAATGCATAAAAGCTGCTGAGTGCTAATTAGTTCTATCTGTCAGGACACAGGAAGCCAGCAGGTCTGAGTGGCTGATTGCAAGGTCTGTAGCTGAAAATACTTCTTGCCAACTGCCTGGAGGGGCTGATAAGGGAAAAGACTACATTCTGTAAATTAACATATTCTAAGCAGGTCACAAGGCCTTAGTTGTGAAAACAGTGGTGAGGATGGAAAGAAAGGTGAACCCACTCCTTTTTTAATGAAGCTGTGAGTTCTTTGACAAGGATCATTGTCTTGGAGTCACAAGTGGTGGCCGCTGAGTTTAATTTCTAGGGGTAGCTACTGGCAAAATTAGGAAAGAAATGTACTTGTCTTCATTGTGCTCACTTCCTAAGAAGAACTAATTCTCTTCTAACATCCTCAAAGAACCAGTTCTCTTCATTTTGCCCTTTTCTATTTGAGCCATGAGTTTCATACTTATTCTTCTTCCTTTTAGAAGCAGTGTTTTCAATTCTGCTACCCCAGCTGATATACCTTTTCTGGATAATTTTACAAGCTCCAGGTTTCCTTGGACTTCATAGCCTAGGAGAAAGAGCACTGGAATTGACATCAGAAAAGCTAGAATTCTGGTTCTGGTTTCTGTTGTGTAGGTGTATTAATCATGACTTCTTAGGTTGAAAGTTACAAAAACAGAGATCAAAACAAGCTTAAGAAATAAATCATTGGCTTACGTAATTGAAGATTTCAGAATTTACTAGATCCAAGCATTTATCAACAACAGCATCTTCTCTCAACCCCCCTCTTTCAACCTAATCCAAACTCTAACCATTTTTAATTAGACTTGTTCTCAAGCTTTTTGCCTGGACTCACCATCCAAAAGGAAGAAGGATCTCTTCATTTCTCCCTGGTCCATGCATTAAAACTCAAGGAACCAGAGAAGAGTGCTCATCTGAGAAGTCAGGCTGGTAATGTGCATGAATTTGTGTGTTGGCAGGATGGCAGAGTAGAGCAGCTGCTCGTGAGCCCATGACTGACATTTCTAAGACCACTGAGAAGGGAAAGGAGATATTCACAAAGGAAAGGCTGCTTACCAGAAAGACAACCACTGTGCCTACTAGTTTTTTCATCTGTAAAATAATTGTGTTCATAAGATTGTGGATGTGGATATACTTTGAAAACCATAAATCTTAGTACAAATGAAAGCTAATATTGTTTCATAAACCTCTTCTCTGTTCGTGATTCCAGAACCCTTGCAATGCAAGGTGTCAGTTGGCTTGTAAGGTTGGTTTAAAGATTAATTGGGACAATGAGTATAAGAAGTTTTCACAGAATAATGGGCAGGAAGTCTGCCCAATGTTAGTATTTCTCCCTCATTCCAGGTAATATACAATTTGCCAAAAGTTTTACCTGAAGAGAAGAATCTAACAGTTAGAATTACTCATTATTTCTGCCAAGTGGCAAAGATATGCGGGGATGGGAGAAGAAAATTGCTAGTATTCTTAACATTTCTTTTCTCTGTGTATTTCTTCTGCCTCTCTCACTCCACCTACACAAATGTGGGGCGCATGGGAGAGGGGTGGGGAGAATAGTGCAGAGTTGAAATCATGCATAAGTAAGAATATATGAATATGCCATTATCATTTGAATTTGTTACCACTGGAAGTGTCTGCTACATGTTAATCTAAATTGTATGGGTAAGGCTGATGATTTTAATACAATGATGGGGATGATAATAGGTGTCTGTTTTATGGCACAAGCATTTGAGTGGAGGCTTTCTTGGTGTGAGCTGCAACTGTGATTCAGACTGTCTTGCTCTGTGCAGAGTCTCCTCAGCATGGAAGAGGACAGTTGACTGATGTGCTGGTTCCTGAGGTCATGGGGCATCTGATATGGGTCTTTCACCTGCAGGTGACATATTCAGTGAAAAATGGGCTCTTTGTCAGTAGCTTCTAGAATGATATGAATGGTCTCTCAGCCTTATAAAGTTTAAGTTCATGGAGGTATTGAGATATGGTCGGTTGAGAGAACTCTAGGCTAAAAACTGAGAGACCTGTGCTGTCCCCTTGACTCTCTTGCTAACGTCCTTTGTGACTTTGGTGAAACCACTTCCCTGTTTTGATCATGACTCCTTGGTGATCTTGAAGGTGATATTTGCCAGCTTTATGTACCCCAGTGCTTGCAGGAATCAGCCCTTAAATAGAACCAAGGCAAATTTATGGGTGCTGTTTCTTCTCATCTAGTTCCCTTGACTTTCATCTGGGCTGTTTTGTCACTGTAGCTTCAGAAAAGAACGATCAACTCTGGTTCATGGAACACTTTATTTCAACACATACATTAGCATCAAATACCTTTACCTTTGAGGGGTCACCCACCACTTTGTTGTTGTATCAAAACTGCCTGAGTGGGAGAAATTTTGGATATGACCATAAGCAATGCCATGCTAATTCCACAAGAGGTGATCAATTTAGAGCTAGGAAACAAAGAAAAAGCCCTAAAAATTATCACCATTACGCTCATGAAAATGTAAGCCTCTCTTTCCAGTATTTTTCCCTGACCAATCCTTTTTCCATCCCCTGTAGATCTACATAATGATTCAAGTTTAATTTCTACCTGCAGGTGAAACTGACTTGCTGGAATATCACTAATCTTGATTCTGAAGGGTTTGTTTTGTCTTTCTGTCCACATGCATAAATTAATAACATGGATCTACTCCCACACTAGACTACAAACTCTGGGAGAGAAGGCATTATAATTCACTTATTCATTGCCAAAACCCCAGCCCCAACATGCTATATGAAATAGCAACTCAATCAGTGGGTAAGTGAATTAATAAGTGACTGAATGACTCTGAATGATGTTCTGAAGATGAAATTTGTATAGGAAGCATTTCTGGAATTTCATTCATATTTGGTGTGAATTCCCATTGGTTTTTCAAATGCCATCTAATAAGAAATTTTACATTGGTTGCTACTTCATTGTTTCGTACATCTCTATAGAAACAACTCCTGTTCTACATTTTTCAAAATTCAACTTTTTGGACAACACTGGATTGTTAGCTCCTAACATGCAGGGACATGAACAGACAATTCTCCATACTCACCACAAATTTGAATGTAAAGGAGAGTTTTGAGCTACTTGGGATAGATAGATGGAGAGAAACTCAATGGAAAGTATATACAACACACAGATCTAGCCTGGTTAGGGAGTAGGAGATAGCTGAGAATCATCCACAGCATAATTCAGTAGTAAAAAAGCTATGGAAACAAAAGGAATATAAATCAATGTATTTCAAAACATGCTGAGAGTTACATGGTATAATCTTTACCATTTTGCAGTTAAAGAATCTAAAGATCAAAGAAGTTAGGTGATTTATCTGTGATCATCCAAGTAATCTGGGATTTTTTTCCCAAATGCAAAGATAGTCTGAAATCTTTGGCTACTGAAGTGAAAGTTAAATGATCATAGGCCAGAAAAGATCATAAAATGTAAATAAATGGACAGCCATGATTGTCTGAGAATTCTCAGAGAGCTTTGATCACACCCTTTCTCAATCCTGGCTCTTACCCACAGAGGTTAGAAGTTTGCAAGAAAGTCAGCTCCTGCAAACGTCCCTTCAAGGTCTTGAGTATTCTAGTCACACTTCTTTAGATCATCAGCTCTTTGCATTTGAGACTAATAAATACCTTTGAATGAATGACTGTACTTAATTCTGTTCTCTGAATGCTTTTAAGAAGAATTCTTATGAAACAGATTTGGTCCAGATTGGTACTTCTTAATCTCTAATGGATTAAATTTATCTTTAGAATAAAAAAAGACTCCTGCCAGTAATTGTAATAAAGTAGGTAGGTAGATGGGTGCCTGGAGTACATGTTTTTAATAAAATGCCCGTGAAATTCTGTGGCAAGTGATTCACAGACTGCACTTAGGAAAATAGAGTAGACTAGGAACAAAAGAAAGGAAAGCACCCAAAGAATCCACAGCAGCAGCTGTGTATTTCTTAACTGAAACACGCCTAGTGTAGGTGCTCAGCAAATACTCATTAGATCAGTAGGTGGCTGGATACATGGATAGATGAGTAAATGGATGGATGGATAAATGGACAAGTGGGTGCATGCATGGGTAGAATGAAATAATGGATAGATGTTTGGACATATAGATGGAGGAAATTGCTTTCCTTTTCCTTGTAAGTAAGTAAGTAAAGTCACTCAGTCGTGTCCGACTCTTTGTGACTCCATGGACTGCAGCCCACCAGGCTCCTCAGTCCATGAGATTCTCCAGGCAAGAATACTGGAGTGGGTTCCATTTCCTTGACCTTGCCAATGTCACTGTAAGAACTTTCCACAGATAATATGAAATTCATTGTCCATGTGAAACCATTATGCAGTAAGTAGATATTTGCTCTTCCAGACTGATTTGTATTATTGTTGTTACACATTGAGTAGAACTAATATTACTTATGTTGTTATTTTTGAGGTGGTAATGGGGTAATACAAAATATCAGGGAGTCATTTTGCTTGACCTGAATATTTAGTGCCTGGCTTCTAGGCAAGGCATTTTATTTCTATTATTCATAAACCACATAACCACTATACAACTGTTGCCCTTTTTGGATAGGATTACCTAAAAAGAAATTTATTATGTAAGATTGCTAATTATGAAGCTAAAGCATGCTCATTAAAGGCATTTACCTTGTAATTTTGTGATGAGGGACTGTGTGAAACAAAGCATGGAATATGATTATTGTGGCTGAGGATATAAGGATATAAAGCTGTTCATTTATTCTAGAACTGGGAATTAATTTTGCATGATATGTTAACATCAGAAACAGGACTGCTGCAGAGCAAAGCTCTTTCTGCCCCCTCATCTGAATCTGAGGTCTGTGTCTAATTTCCTAGCTGCTTTTTCCCATCTCCTTCCTCCTCTCCCCTATCTTAAACCTCCAAATTCAAATGCTCTGGACCTCTGTTTTTCACTAGACTCAGCTATTCAAAAATACAGCTTGTTGGAGAAATTCAGTGCGTGGTCTCTGGAGAAAGAATGCCTGACTTTATATCCTGATTCTGCCATATACTAACTAGCTTTAAACCTCTCAGGAATACAGTTTTCTTATCTGTAAAAGTAACAGTGCAAAATGATAGTAATTAACTCACAAGAGTGTTAGGAGGATTATTTATCTATGCATTAAGTATTTAAATCTTAATAGTAAATTTTCAATAAATGTTATTGCAAATTTTTTATCATGAAGGCAATTAATAACATAGAAATTATGAAAAATTTTAAGAAACAATCATAATCTTAACATTCTAACCCATGTCTGGTATTTTCATTCTAATGTGCTAACCTTTGAAAGTTGAATTTTGTCTTCTGGATACTTTTCATGGTTTGAAGAAACCACAAACATGACAAAAAAGCTTTTTTTACTTTTCTCCTACAGAAGAGTTTTCTTACACAAATAACTAAAAGGCCAAGAACTTACTTCCCATTTTGAAAAGATCTCTATATCTAAGTGATATTTATTAAAATTTAAGAATATTGCCAATGAAGAGCACTTTAGTAAGCAAATAGTTAATCTTTGAGTCTGGGTTTGTTTATCAGATTGGTTCAATATTCTGTAAAGTTTCAGCTGGTCCGTAGGACACTTTAGATGAATTTATTGTATAAACATCACTGGTTTGAACCTTGAGGTCAACCAAACCTGAGTTCAAGTCCTTAATCTGGATTCATGAACTTGAGCAAATGACTGTGCTTCTCAGATGCTTCACCTGGAAGAATGAGGTTAATAACCCTACATGGTGTTGTCAGAATTGCAATAATGAAAGGAAACAATCCTTGTACTAGCCATCACAGTGCACAGTGATGAACTAACCCTGACCAAAAGGTGGTGCAAAGAAATGGACTTTCCTGGAGGTGAAGAAGCTGGAGACAGAGTTATTCTTTGAGGATTCTGGTTTTCTCTCCTCATATCTTCCAGGCTTACCACAATCAAGTGTTGCAATGATGCTAGACAATAAGAACTATATGTTCGTAAATTTGCCTTAAATCAGAAGTGCCAACTGATGGAATCCTAAGAATAAAAGGTTGGTGATGTGGCAAGACTGGAGCTTTCTACTCCAGCAAGATGCCATTGGAGACCTTCTGGGCAGTATTCATCTACTTGGGCTCCTATAACAAAGTACCACAGACTAAGAAGCTTAAACAATAGAAATATAGGTCTCAGAGATCTGGAAGCTGGTTAGCCCAAGATCAAGGTGTTAGCCATTTGTTTCTGATGAGAAGCCACTTTCTTGCCTGACCTTTCATAGGTGTGAGGGTGCAGGGTCAGGGGAGGGTGGTAGAAGGGCAGGGGAGGAGAGAGTAAAGTCTCTGATGTTTCTTCTTCTAAAGACCTAATCCCATTGGATCAAGGAGCCACCTTCATTACTCCGTTTACCTTAATTACCTCCTTATTAGTACTATCTCCAAATAGTCACATGGCGGCAGGGTTAGGACTTTGACTATGAATTTGGAGGGGACACAATTCAGTTCACAGCAGGGACCAAGAGAAGTGATGTTAAGTTATGTTACATCTGCTCTTCTTACATTATGAGAGTTGTATCAGGGTCAGCTCCATCAGTGTGTGTGTGCAAGTGTGTGTGTGTGTGTGTCCTCTTCCTACCAAATTATAAGCCCTGAGACTTGCTGCAGGTACCCATTATTGGAAATCTCAAAGTATAAGATGCCTCTCAGTAAACCAATATCCTGATTATTATAGTTTTCCAGAGGCCTATTTAATGGAAAACAAACAGGAAGTGTGGCTCCCTCCTCCTGAGTACGGCACATGAGAATCATCTTGGTGGTTTAAATGAAAAAGTGAGACTATCACTTCTCTTTCCATTAGTTTGTTTCAGATTTCCAATCAAAATTATCATGATTCCTTGCAAGAGTTTACGAGGTAGTTTCCCTGCCTCTGTCTCCTTGACTTATATTTTCAAGCTCACTCCTTGCTAATGTATGACACCAGGCTTGGCTTCCTGGAGAGACGTGATCAAGGAGCACAGGCCCCTTGCTGAGATGCACAATTTCTAAATATGCTCTTTAGACTCATTTGATCTATGATAAGTGTTATCATTTGATAAATATTGGGCTAGCTGAGGTTATGTCTATATGTATGAGAAACATCTGTTGTCATGCTCCTTTAGCAAGACAAAATAGATATTCTGATAATTGCTTCCAAGTATTTTGTTTTTTTCAAAATAAAGTTGTGATTCAAGAAACTTAAATGAGATAATTATAAAGTGTGCATTGAGAAAGAATTTATCCCTGCTTAAAAGTATTAATTAGGCCCTTCTTAATCTCTATTGCAGATCTTCTGATGAACTTGTTTTTTTCCAACTGCCTCTTTTGATTACGCATAAATAGGATGTAATTACATATGGATGGAAGGTTATTACACACAAATATATTCATAAATTATGTGGGTAAAATTCACAATAGCCTTTTGCAGCCCAATCATCAAATGATACAAATTAGGGCCAAAATAAGCAATTTGCTCACTTTTAGTATCTACCTTCTCTATTGCTTTTTTCATATTAGCACCATGGAGCATATTAGAAAATAGAAAGAAAATAATTAGTCATTTTAACCTGTACTTAGAAGGAAATTTGGTTTCTTAACATATTTCCTTAACAGGTGAGTTCACTGTTAGTGATGCTACTGAAAGTGAAAGTGTTAGTTGCTCAATTATGTCCAACTCTTTGCGACCCCATGGACTATAGCCTGCCAGACTCCTCTGTCCTTGGGTTTCTTCAGGCAAGAATACTAGAGTAAGTTGCCATTCCCTTCTCCAAGGAGTCTTCCTCACCCAGGGATTGAACTCAGGACTCCCCCATTGCAGGCAGATTCTTTACCATCTGAGACTCCAGTACTATTATTATCTCTTTTTCTTTGTTTTGCTATCTTTTCTGTCAATTTCTCAACTCAAAATTTAAGATGGGGATCTATAAACCTAAATTCTCTTTTTCAGAGAGGAGTGAGAAGAATGTAAAAAGGAACAGTTGAAAATATAATCAGTTTTAGCGATGCTTGTCCATATCATAAATATTTTGTTTCCCCAGACTGCTCACAGTGGGAAGGCTTTCTGAAAATAATTTTAAGAATAGTCTGCAATGGATTGCATTTCCTTATGCTTACAGGCTGTTGCAGTCTCCAGCTTGAAATTGTGTGTGCATATGTGTGTGGGGGATAAACAGCTAATTACCTGTCAGTTACCATAGCGATGTTTATAGGAAGAATAAGAAGCTCACATAGCTCTGTTACCCATCTTAATAGTGGAAAACCCACATAATTTCTTCCTTTCGATCCACACTGGAGATTCTGGCAGAAATTTTGGTATGCTCTCTATTAAGTGCTCTGTGACATTTGAGCCTCTTTCTTTTGAGTAGAGACTGTGTTTATTTGAGTGAGAAGTGGAAAGAATTAGCTTGGAAGAAGCTCTGGGATGCTAACACAGTTGACTCATGACTTAGTTCTGTTAGCAGTGGTTGATACAACACTGGCTTGGCATGAGGCCTTCTTCCAATAGTTTTACCTAGCCCTGTGAATTCTCAAAAAAAAAACAAAAAATCCTCTATAGATAAATATACTTTTCTTTCAACAAATATTTTTGGACACCTACTATGGCTCAGCACTGTACTAATCTTAAGAGAAGCCATAGTGAGGTGAATGTAAGTCCCTAATTTGGGAGAGACATCCATTTATTCAACAAATATTTCTTGACCACTTCTTATGTGCTTACTGTGTTATCTGCAAATGATAAAAGAGTGGCACAAACCCAGATTTGGAGGAGACATCAGTAGTCAGGAAAATCATCCAGGAGGAAGTTAGCCAGGAAGGGTGGGGAGGATGTGATGGGAAGGTATTTCAGAAGAGGGATAATCTTGTGAACAAGATCAAAAGCAAGTAAATATGGTACATTTAGGGGAAAGAGGTTAGTAAATCTAGACAGCAGAATTCAAGAGAGGTGAGGGCAATGCTATAGAGATATAAGTAGGGCTCAAATCATAAAAGGCCATAAGTAAATTGTGGTGGATTCTATTTTCAAAAGATAATTACAACAATATCTCTGACTCCACATGCTCTTCTAAAATGTGAACTTCCCACATTTCTGCCTTCAAACATTTCTTCCTTCTCTCCCCTAGAACCTGGGTGGATATTTTATTCTCTGAGACAAATTATATAATGCTATTACTTATGTTTTGTTCTCTGAAGACATTTGCTTTTGAAACTCAGTCATGATGCAGTGAGGATAACGTAGGTAAGTCCACACAAAAAGAACACAAAGAGAAGCCACATAAAAGTATTTGGGGATAATGGCTGGCTGTTGTCCAACCAACAGGTATATTATGTGAGTGAATTCTCTTCTAGATGATACAGAACCCAGCTGTCAGGTTATTCCCAATCTGCTAGTATTCCCAAATGAGCTCCCATACCTAGAAGAGAGAAGAGATAAGCTGTCTCCACTGTGATGTATCTGAAATTCTAACCTTATGTGGTTTGTTTTGCAGCAATAGCGACTAGAACATTTCTTAAGGAGTTTGTCCCTTTTTTCGAAGCCAGTGGGGAGCCCCTGACGTTTTAAGCAGCTAACTAGCAGGATCAGATTAGCATAGTAGAAGGTTCATTCTGTCCCTGTTGAGTGAGGAGAGTTAGTGAGAGTCAACTCTGGAGGCAGGGAGACTGGCTGGGAAGAGATTGCCCCCAGTGAAGCAATGTGTAAAAATGACCTGGACTTGGGTAATATTAAGAGAGCTGAAGACAGTAATTCAAGAGTTATAAGGAAGCCTGGGTCACAGGGTGTGGTGCTAGATTAAATGCTGTGACTGGAGGAGAGGAACATAGGAAACAAAAATTATGTTGGGGTTACTGTCTTGATAAGTGTGGCTGATATGCCTTTTACTTTGACAGCAAGCACTGGACAAAGAGCACACTTTGGAGAGTCAGGAAGTGAGAGATGATGAATTCTTTGGGTGCCCGATGGATCCGTCATATTCTATAACAACAATTGAAATGTTCAGATGGGACTAGGCTATGTGTGACATTTTCAGATGTCCTATTCTGTTCTCCTTAGGCAAAAAGCTTAAAAAATACAATATCCTCTCTCAAAATTTCTGAAAAATGATTAGAGGTAATGAATTGGCAAGTTCGTGTACAAAGCCAGTCTAGTTTCAAAGCTTTGCACTAGAAACTATGGAAGCTGCAATGATCAGTTAGATAGACTTTCAAAAATCTAGTAGGAAGGTAAAATTGCAACGATTATAACATAAGAAATAATGCCTCACTTATAAAGGGCAAGAACACAATTTTAAAAAGATATCAGTCCCAGTGGATTATCAAAGGCCTTGAAGAAGAGAAGACATGTAGGAAAGAAAGAAGGGGGAGGTGCTACATCATAGATAAGTTGGAGATGAGATCTGATATCAGACTTCCTAGTGTTAAGTAGCAGGTCTTCAACTCAGTAGCTTGGAAAAGTTTTAAACATTTTTTACAATCTGTAGACTGCCGATTGTCATGATAGTATCTGCCTCCTAGGTTTTTTGAAAAAACTAAAACAATAAACCATATATATAAAATATTTAGCTTGCTGCCTGAAATGTTGTAAGCATTTAAAGAAAGATAATTGCCATAATCATCAAGGGCATCTTCATTACTATCATTATCATCACTTTTATTATTACTTACAAGGAATGTTAATGGTAAACAATGAGATTACATAGTTGACCAAAACTTTTCTCCCATTTATAAAAGGATAACAACAATATATTTTTGAACAAATACTTTACTAGGTGGTTCTGCTTCTACCTAGAATGAAGAAGTCTGGAAAAAAGGTTCCGTTCCATTCCGTTCAGTCTCTCAATCGTGTCCGACTCTTTGCGACCCATGAATCGCAGCACGTCCTACTCCCACCAAAATAATTGGAAAAAAAAAAAACTGGATAAACTAGAAAATCATGACCCTTCATTTTTCTTTTATTCATCTCAGAGAGTTGAAGTAGCAGACAAACCAAGTAGCCTGAAATTCAAGGGAAAACATTGCAACTCAACCCCTAGGAGAAATGGGATTCATGAATTAACACTTCTCTGACAGAATACAATAAAAAGGGCCACCATAAAAACAGGCAGGAAGATACTAATTAATTTTTTTTTAATTGCTGAAGCTCAGATATGAACTAATGTGCTAATGTAGAACTGATGGCCACAAATGAAAAGGGAGTTTGAACACACTTATGGGCTTTTTCCGATGGACGTCTACCAAGCACTCACTAGAAAGACAAGAGTCATAGACAGTCTCTCATTTAGAGTAAGTGTGGATTTTAAAAATTAGTACTGATCCCCTAACTGGCTCTTCCCTCAAGTCTTAAGCATCTAGGAGAGGGACAACAAATTCTGTGAACTCCCGAATCAGAGTAAAGAGCCAGTTTCAGTTCAGTTCAGTCACTCAGTCTTATCCAGATCTTTGCAACCCCATGGACTACCGCATGCCAGGCCTTCCTGTCCATCACCAACTCCTGGAGCTTACTCAAACTCATGTCCATTGAGTCGGTGATGCCATCCGACTCATCCTCTATCATCTGCTTCTCCTCCTGCCTTCAGTCTTTCGCAGCACCAGGGTCTTGTCTAACGAGTCAGTTCTTTGCATCAGGTAGCCAAAGTATTGGAGTTTCAGCTTCAGCATCAATCCTTCCAATAAATATTCAGGACTTATTTCCTTTAGGATGGACTGGTTGGATCTCCTTGCTGTCCAAGGAACTCTCAAGAGTCTTCTCCAACACCACAATTCAAAAGCATCAATTCTTTGGAGCCAGCATTACTAGGGAACAAATGGAAAATAGTATTCTACACATGATAAAGAACTCAGAAATCATCCCAAGGGCATAATTCCATAGTTATAATGGTATTAGAGGTCTCATACCACTGGGAAGTAGAAGGTAACTCTGCCACAGTAGAGATATAGTAGAGTGCTGCTGGTTGCTGGCAGTTGGGTAGAGGAACAAAAACCATTCCCAAGGCTTAGTCACTAAGGTCTATCTAAGACTGAAGCCATAATAGGACCACAGGAGATGCTCTGATCCTAACCATGAGTCTGGCAAGAACCAAGTAAAGCAACAGATTCTACCAGTAAGGGTGGGTAAGAACATGGTAAAGCCTCTTCTGGTGGCCTTGGCATGCAGGGAAGGCTGAAAGCTGATGCTGAAGCAAAAAAATTGAGAAAAAGTCTTCTGGCAATCTCAACTTTACCCTAATCTCAAGGCATCCTCAGGGAATTAAAAATCTATAGTATACTGAAGGGAACTGTAGCTACAACAAACCCCAAATGAATTCAGCTCCTGATTAGATTGATTCTATATTCCATACTTACAGCCTGAGAAGGGACATGTTTATTTCCAAGTGTAAAAGTTACTTAGCTCATCTTTTCCACACAAGATGCCTGGCTTTCAGTCAAAAATGTGAGACACAGAAAAAAGCAAAACAAAAGCAACTGATTGCCAAAGGCAACACAAAAGAAGACTCAGAGATGGCCCAACTGTTGGGATTATCAGATACAGACTTTAAAACAAATATGATTGATATGTTAAAGGATATAGTAGGATAGTGGACGTTTTCAGGAAGAGATAGTAGTGTTAGCAGAGAGAGAAATAGAAAAAAAATTAAGTAAAAATGCTAGAAATCAAAAATAGGGTGTGATAAGCAAAATAATGGTCTCTCCCAAAGATGTCCATATTCTAGCCCCCCCCCAAATATGTGACTATGTTAATTTACATGACAGAACTTTGCAAATATGATTAAGATAAGAATCTTGAGATGGATATATCATTCTTAGATTTTTCAAGTGGGCCCAGTGTGATTACAAGGGTCCTTCTAGGAAGAAGGCAGGTGAGTCACTGTCACAGGAGATGTGACAACAGAAGCAGAAGTCAGAAAGAGAGAGGGGGACTTGAACATACTGTGCTGCTCTCTTTGAACGTGGAAGAGGTGGGTTATGAGCCAAGGAATGCAAACAACCTCCAGAAGTTGGAAAAAGCAAGGAAATGGGTTCTCCTTGGAGCCTCCAGAAGAAATGCAGTCCTCGTGGCCCATTTTAGAACCGGGCCACCATTCTGAACTCTAGACTCTAATATAATAAACGTGTGTTGTTTTAAGGCACTAAGTTTGTAGAAATTTGTTCAGCTGCCATAGAAATCTAGTATACAGGGCATTGGAAGTAAGGGATTTATGCAACAAGCTTAAAAATAGATTCAACCTACTCAAAGAAATAATTGGTAAAGTTTGATAAGTCAGTAGAAATTACCGAAACTGAAACTTGAAGAGAAAAAATATATATATATAGAAAAAAATAGATCTCTAAGAATCACATGACAATATCAAAATATTTAGTCTACATGAAAGTAGAATTTCAGAACAAGAATGAGAGACTAGAAGAAATGTTTGAAGAGATAAAAGCCAAGAATGTCCCCAAAATGCTAAAGATGTCAAACCACAGATCCAAGAAGTATAGAAAACTCCAAGGGAAAAAAAAGAGTCATAATCATTCAAACTGCTGAAAACCAAATATAAGACACTGAAAGCAGATAGAAAAAAAAAAAAGTATATGAACCTCAGAGGAATAAAGATAATGGAAGAACATCTTTAAATTACTAAAAAGAATAATGAAACAAAATTTGTGAGAGTATCATTCAAAAATTTAAAAAGGAGTGAAGGTGTTTTCAAGCAAATGAAAGCTAAGAAAATTCATTGTCCAGATGCATATTACAAGAAGTCTTAAAGTTCTTCAAGAACAAGGACAGAATGTCATAAAGAAACTTGGATCTACACATAAAAAATAAGAAGATCTAGAAATAGTAAAAATGAAGGTGAATATAAAATACTTTTTTCCTTATTTTGAATTACTTTAAAAGATAATTGCCTGTTTGAAGCAAAAATATAAATATGTTTTATTTTATGACATGTAAGGTAAAAATAAAATGAAAACACAGAGGATAGGATATTGAAACAGGAAGCAATCTTCTGTAATCTATGCGTGAAGTCATATAATACTATTTGAATGCATGCCATGTAAAGATGCATTTTGTAAGTCCTAAGACAGCCACTAAAAATATCAGAAATAGTGGTATAATAACAAGTCAGTAGTGGAGATAAAATAAAATAATAAAAATTTTTAATTCAAAAGCCACCAGTAAAGATAGAAGGAACAAATAGAAAGCAACTAGGAAGGTGATAGATTTAAATCTAATAATATCAATAATTACCAGTTCTACAGCAGTTGAAAAAATATTGTTAATTGGTTAAAAAAATACCCAATATGTGTCATTTGCAAGAATTGTAAATACTTCTGAAGATCCCCTGGAGAAGGAAATGGCAATCCACTCCAGTATTCTTGCCTGGAGAATCCCATGGACGGAGAAGCCTAGTAGGTTACAGTCCATGGGGTTGCAAAGAGTCAGACACGACTGAGTGACTTCACCTTCACCTGATTAAAAATAAAAGATGGAAAAATATACCATAAAACACTAATCAAAACAAATTGACATAACTATCTTGATATCAGAAAAGGAGACTTCAAAACAAAAATAGACCAGAAAAGAGAGGGCATGAAGCAAAGACATAATTACATACAGAAGTCAATTCATCAAGAAATCAGAACCATCTGACATGTTATATACTTAACAACAGAGCTTCAAAACAATGAAACAAAAGCTGATAAAGGAGAAATGGGCAAACCATAAGTGTAGTTGGGGGCTTCAGTGCTCCTTTCTCAATAATTGGTAGACTAAGTAGAAAAATCAACGAAGATGTAGAAGTCCTGAAAACACTATGAACCACTATGACTGGGATGACATTTATGGAACACTCTACCTAATACGCATACACAAATTTTTCAAGTGCACACAGACTATATGCTGGACCAAAGAACAAATCTCAGCAAATGTTTAAAAACTAAAATCATACAAAGCATGTTCTCTGATAATAACAAAGTTAAATGGAAATCCACACATTCTAATAACCAAGGACTGCATCTTCAATTAGAATTCATCATCTGGTAAGAGCAAAGAAACTGGCTCAAGTATAAACTAAATATAAATTAATATTATGCTTAACCTAAGTCTTCAAAATTTCAGCACTAGATGCTTTTTTCTTTGTAGAGAATAAAATAGAAAATCTTCAATATTTCCCATCATTGTTGAAAAATGAACAGGCGAGTAACATTCCAGAATCATGTGAGAGGAAAAGGGTATGGTAGGGCAACTTATTCGGAGAAGGCAATGGCACCCCACTCCAGTACTCTTGCCTGGAAAATCCCATGGATGGAGGAGCCTGGTAGGCTGCAGTCCATGGGGTCACAAAGAGTTGGACATGACTGAGCGACTTCCCTTTCACGTTTCCCTTTCATGCGTTGGAGAAGGAAATGGCAACCCACTCCAGTGTTCTTGCCTGGAGAATCCCAGGGACGGGGGAGCCTGGTGGGCAGCCGTCTATGGGGTCGCACAGAGTCGGACACGACTGAAGCGCTTAGCAGCAGCAGCAGCAGCAGCAGCAGGGCAACTTATTACTGAACCTATAAATTTGATCACTTGACTCAAAAATATGACAATATTTATATATTTGTATCTATATATAAATAAATATAGTTTAAAGTATTTTGTATTTAGATACTTTATGAAGTAGGGATAATCTCAATTGTTTATAAGAGATGTATTACACAAATACCATATATTCACTATATGAAGTTTTTAAGAACTTGAGTTCTGAATGTAAATGGTCCTGTGTCCAAATTCCCAGTTCTGTTATTTGGAGCCAGGTAACCTCACTGGTGTGCATGATGGGGATAATGGCACCTTGCTATAGCTTTATTGTGTGAATTCTTAAATAAATACAGGAAAAAACAAGCTAGCATAGCACCTGCTACAAAGTCGATCTTGGTGTGGATGTATGCCCCTCCATTCCGTTACCCACCATGTTTGACCGGTTGTCTTTGCCTTCCCTGTAACATCATCTGTGACTGTCAATGTTTTTGCCTTCTTATCAACCAGTAGGTGTTTTTGAACACCTAGCATATGCACAGATTTTCACTAGATATTGGAGAAAAATGGCAAAGATATATTATTCCCCTGGTAAATATAAAAGTTCTTATAGTAAATCATCTAGGGAAGACTTGGAAGATTTCCCTTATTTTTAACAATAGGATACTTTTCAATAAAATTGTATCCTCCTCTTTGTGCTTTATTACATTTTTTCAGTAAGTATCCCACTCACTGAAAATAAAGATAATCATTCTTTCTATAGGAAATATGATGTTTAAGTATTTAATCTAAATAATTCAGAAAAGAAGGCAGGGACACTGAATACAGAGCCAAGTGGTAAGAATTCTGAAAATTCTGAATAAGGATAAGGATAACTCGGGAAACAAAAGAGGAATGCAAAATAAAATCATGTGACTTATTCAAAGCCCATTGATCACCCCAATCTGTTTTTTCACATTTACAGCTCCCTAGGGGCTTACCCATGCCAAATGGGCCAGTTCATTACCTGAAGAAAGAATCAGAGAATGTTATTTTTCTTTTAAAATACCCGAGATTTTGACTCACAGGTGCTTCTGTTTCTGCGACACAGTCTGGCTATGGAAAATATGCCTGGATTCTGTGCTGTGCAGCTGTTCCTGCAGTTTCTGGCCCCTGAGCGAGCCCTCTCAGTCACACTCACCAGCTCAGACTTTGTCTCTGATCTCATCATAAGCAATAGAACCACCTATTCTTTGCCCAAGCCAGCTTTCCTGCCAGGATTGCTTTATTCCTTCCCACATTACATTTACCATTCAAGGTTGCATTCTCTTTTGATTAGTAGAAAACCCTTTTCAGAACCATTTTAATTTATTAGTGACTTTCTAATTGTCTGAAAGGAAAGTGGATGTTTTCCTTCCAAAAATATCATTTGAAGCCAAAAAAGTCAACCAGTTTCTTTCCCAATTCAGCTCATTGCCACACAGTTCTCATAAGTACTGTGGACCTCTCTATCCATCTATCCCTAACCTCCAAGGAGCCATCAGATTCTCCCCAGGGCAAGGAAAACTGCTCCAAGAAGATCTGTCTTCTTCAGGGAAAGTAGCCAGAAACTTTGAAATGAGAGCTTTTCTTGTAAACCAAATAAATACTGTAAAACAAGACCTGAAAGTCATGAAGCTTAAAAGAAGTAGGTGTTTTTTTTTGTTTGTTTACTTTTAATATAATTTTTAAAGATCAGTTTCCATTTACCGTTCTAATAAAATATTGGCTATACTCCTCAGACTGTATGGCACTTCCTTGAACCCATCCTGCATCCAGCAGTTTGTCCCTCGAGCTCACCAACTCCTGAACTACCCCTTTCCCCCTCCCTGCTGGTAACCATGCGTTTGTTCTCTACATCTGTGAGTCTGAAAAGCAGTAGGTTTCATTCATGTATAGAACCTGGGAATAGAATGCATGGAATAGGATATATGGAATTTTCTTGAAGCTGAGCCTGTAAATAAGTTCAGAACATGTTGTAGAAGATAGACTCCAAGTGGGGATCAGCTAGTGAACTGAGATGGACAGTCCACGTCACTGACAGGCAGAATGTTAGACTAAATGTGATTCAAATGGAGTTAATATTTTTGAGGCCAGTTTGGCATGGATTCTGTACCAGGCACTGTGCCCGGATAAAGACAACATAAAAGCCATGCTGGAGAGCCTTGTGGAGCCCGAGCTGGACAATTCTAGTAATTAAGTAATTGAAACAGCAGAGCCTCTATAAAAAAGAGACTGTATTGCAGATGGTAATAATATGAGCAAAGTAATTTGAGAAACTTTTAATTCGACAGAAGGAAATAGGTTTCTTTACTGTGAGGCTTTGGAATATATTTGATATATCACCAGGACAAGTATAGAGTATGCAGAGTTTTCTCCACGAAATAACCAAGAAACTGTTTTGTCTTTGGAGCAGCTTTCAATACTAGGGAGTGGTCTGCAGAACCCTCCTTGGGAATTGGTAGTTGTCATTTCTTTTTCCCACCTATAATATTTTGAAACAGATGATACTAGTGCTGACCCTAAGATTGCCACTCGTGCCAGCAAAGGAGAAAAGTACAGTGTTATTCTAATCTGCCTTAACATCTTGGCTTCATTATACAGTTGCTGCAAGGCTTTGATTAATGGAACCCTTATTGGAGACAACAGTACTTGGTTCTTTTTCAGGCAGGTAGCACGTTTTTCCTAAAGGTGGGAGCATTAATCTTTCTTACTTGTTTACTTTCACCCTCCTTCTTTATAAATAGCTTCTTATACCATTTCTGGGATGTTTTGCATTTGGGTGAGTTTGACCACGAGAGAAGACTCTTCAATTGAGAGGGATCTACAGTAAGAAATACATACGACTCTCTTATTCATAAACATGTTCTTTTTTAAAATACTTCTCCAGCTGTGACATTCAGTGTGAGAAAAAAAAAAAAACAACAAACTATATCGAGTCTGTGTTTTAAAAAGATGAACTTAAGTAGCTTGAAAAGATAGAAAATTAATGCAGAAGAGCTATTTTTTAGTCTGTTACCTGGCAAAGGCAAGAAATGCAAAATAATTTTGCTAAAGAGAGGGTGACAAGAGATAGAAGACCCAGGTCTGAATTTGGGAGCAAGGGCTTCTCTTCTTGTGGGAAAACAGGCCTGGGAGTGTTCAACTGTAGAAAAGCAAGTGTTGCTGTACATCAGAGAAAGGAAAAGTGGGGAGGAAATTTAGAAACAATCTAGACCACTAAAATCTAAGGCTTTGTTGGGCATGTTTTGGGAGAATGCCTGGGATCACTCATATGATCAACAACAGACCAAGGGTTAGAAAGCTATTCTTCTGGTGCCCTGTGCATTGCTCTTTTGCCTTTACTACAACCATCTTAAATGATTGTCTGTCCCATCTGACACTAGAGACTCAGGCTCTTTTCTAACCACTTTCACCCCTGCTTTCTCATCTTGGTCAATGTCATTAGCATATATCTCGTCGCACACATCTTTAACCACAAACTCATTTTTTGTTTCTCTCTCCTCTTCAGCACTTTCATTCAATTCATCCTCAAATTCTTTGGGCTCAGTTTTCAGAATATATCCTTGAAAATATAGCTATCTCTACTGATGACACCATGCTGTGTCTCTTTTCTGGACCATTTCTAATTGGTCTTCCTGTTTCCATGCTTGATCCTGACAATCTACACTCCATCCAGAATTCAGAGAGAGAGTTTTAAATATAAACTATATCATGTTTATATTTATATATCTACTACTATATAGTAGTAGATTTATTTATATATCTATCTACTATATCTACTACTTAAACTACCCAGGGGCTTCTCATAGCTCTAAGAACACAGTACAGTTTTATTATTGTTCACAAAGCTTATGATCTGGTCCCCGACTTCATTTGTGGCATCATTTTGTACCTTGGGGCCACACTGACCTTTTCTCTTTGCCTCAGAAAATTCAACCTCATTCATGCTCAGGGCTTTCATCATCATTGTTTCCTCTGCTCTGAGTGTTCTCTCTTTCCAGGACTCTGCATGCCCATCTCCTTATCATTTCTAAAGCCTCAGTTCAAAAGTCTAAACCTTTTCCATGACCAAACAACTACTTCCTCCAGGGAGCCATCCCTACCACATAATACTGTTTTCTTTTTTATAAACAGCTTACCACTATCCACAGTTCTTCTTCACTGTCTACTTAATCCCTACATATCATTAGCAATTAAGCTCCATGAGAGTAGAGACTTGTTCATCTTGTTCCCCCTGGTAACATCAGAGCTCAGAAGATTGTGTGTCATAAAATATCCTCAGTAAAGATGTGCTGATTGAATGAGCACCTAGAAAAGGACAAAATAAAAATCAATGATGTTTTTTGTTAAACACCATAAGTCTTAATAGGAAAAATGAGAAAAAAGTTTACAAAAGATTATTGGTCTTTGGGCTGATAGAATAACACTATCTAGATTTGGCAATGGGGCAAATAAGACCAAGAGTAAAGATGCTGATTAGTTATTCATCTAGTGTCTGAATGGGATCTAACAGATGGTAAATACTAATTAACATAAAGAAATAACCATTTTAGGAAAAAATGGTATTCCTTAAGAGATTAATCTAGGAGTTAATGGTAAAAAAGGCTGAGATCTGAGTTGGAAGATCTTACTTTGCTAATACCGGTGGTCAAGTCTTCTAACAACTTACACTCAGTTTCTTTGTATGCTGTGAAAGTATTTGACATAAACTATGAGAAGAACTATCATGAAAGATGTCTGCCTTAATCTTGCTGAAATTAAATAAGGGAGAAATATATCTTGACTTCAGAATGTGTTTATACATGGAAGTTCTGAATATATATCAATGCTGACATTTTAAAAAATTTATAATCAAGATAATTTGTCTTCCAGAATGCTTGATAAATTCACATTAAGTATCAGTTGAGTTCCTACCATGCATAAAATATTCCAGTATATATTAAAAATAACAATTTTCTTTAAAACAGGAAGTTGGCCAGTAAAAGAGGGAAAGGGAGAGATTTTAGGGCATTTAGCCTAGAAATACATAGAGATGAAGAATAAGAGAGAGGATAATGTACGAAGAGTTTTATTCAAAATTGGGGGTTAATTATATAGAAGAATGACTAGACTAGCTCTGTGTTGCTGCAGAAAGAAGAATGGGAGTTAAAAAGAGAAATGCAACATTTTTTAGAAACTATATAATCACTAAGTACTTGTAATGATGACAGCTGTCCCATAGCAGATTAGGTTGTTATAGTGATCACAGCTTGATAACTTACTTGGTAAAGAATCCGCCTGCAATGCAGGAGACCCCAGTTTGATTCCTGGGTTGGGAAGATCCGCTGAAGAAGGGATAGGCTAACCACTCCAGTATTCATGGGCTTCCCTGGTGGCTCAGCTAGTAAAGAATCCGCTTGCAGTGTGGGAGACCTGGGTTCGATCTCTGGGTTGAAAATATCCCCTGGAAAAAGGAAAGGCTACCCGCTCCAGTATTCTGGCCTAGAGAATTCCATGGACTGTACATAGTTCGTGGGGTTGCAAAGAATCAGACACGACTGAGTGATTTGCACTTCACTTCAGTGATCAGGGAGAGCACCTTCCCTGAAACTTGATAAGGAATGGCAAGAGATATACAGAGGTATGCTGGCAAATGTTAACTCAAATTCTCCATATAAGGCAAAAAGGAAAACATAGCCCCCTGACTTGCTGAGTTTGCTGATTTCCATAGTGGGACTACTCCCAGTGTGCCTGACTTGAGACTAACACCATTAAAAGCAGAGTGGGAAGGAAATGAGCACATTCCATTCTCATAAGCCTGAGTAAGACAGCTCCAGCACAGCACTGCCTGTAGTCAAAAGTCTTTCAGCCACCAGTTTGAGGAAACTGAACTGAGGTATCAGACAGAGAGAGAGAGAAATAAGACTTTTGATTCTCGTTCTGTGAAGTTGGAGGAGAAGACCAGACCCTGCTTTGCTGGATTCATGGCTCAAACGTGTTGGGAATTTTGCTGCTGCCATTCATTCATTTATTTATTGATTTGTTTACATATATTTAGATTCCTGGGTGGCTCATATGGTAAAGAATCTGCCTACAATGCAGGAGCCTTGGCTTCGATCCTAGGTCAGGAAGATTCCTTGGAGAAGGGAATGGCTACCTACTCCAATATTCTTGCCTGGAGAATCCTATGGACAGAGGAGCCTGGCAGGCTGCAGTCCATGGGGTTGCACAGATTCAGATATGACTGAACAACTAACACTCACTTTTTTTCTTTTTCCCTCTATTTATTTGATACCCACTCTGTGTCAGGCACTATTCTGTGTGCTGAGTGTACAGGTGGTAGAATATACATAGTTCTACCTTCATGAAGTTCTAGGTCTAGAGACAGTCGATGTATAAAACCATATGGACCGATAAGTGTAATGAAGAAAAACAAGCCTACCTAAAGAGTAAGGAACTATGATGAGCTTAAGCGGGGAATATAACAGACTGGTTGGTCAGGGAGGTGATGATGGTTGGGCAGTAAGCTATATGAATAACCAGGGGAGAGCATTTCAGGTATAGAGAACAGCAAATTCACAGGTGCTGACATTGAAGCATGCTTTCATATTTGAGTTGCAAGTTGCAAAGTGTTAAAAAGTTCTGGTTGGTTGGAGGCAAGTGAGTGAGAGGAAAATAGGAAAAGAGTTTGGGAGGGAAAAGGACCAGGACATATATAACCTTGAAACCCGAGCAAGACTGATGCAAAACCACTGAAGGTTTTAAGAAGTGATGTGCTATGATCTGATTTCTATATTAAAATAACTTGTATACCTGCTGAGTAAAGTATCATCTAATGGGGGCAAGACACTCTAAGAAGCAGGTAATAAGTTAGAGGGCTATGGTTCTAATCCAAGTGACAGATAGATGGAAGTGACTTGAACTGAGGTAAACCTACAAAGATCAAGAGAGGTAGTCAGGCTTGTGACTGACAGGACTTAATGATAGACTAGATGTATGGTGTAAGAGAAATAGAGATGTGAGGATTGACTGTGATATTTTGGATCTAAGCAGAAAAATATGCATGCATGTGTGTGTGTAAAGATTCACAGAGATGCATATTATTATAGACCATCTCAAGGGTAAAGGGCTAAAGATAAACAATGGGAACTATCCACGAGTGAGAAGATGGCATTTAAAGTCATGGATTAGTAAATATAAATAGGGGAGAGAAGAGAATCTGAGGTTGAGCTCTATTCTAAAAGAGAAAGAAGATCCAGTTACAGCAATGGGAAAGGAACAGCAAATAACAAGGAGAAAACAACTGAAATCAATACATCAAGAGGTAAAAGTGAAACACTGATTAAAGTGAAAACATGACAAGAGTGATTTCAGTGGGATATTGGGATCATAATTCTGATTGCAGAGGGCTGAAATGAGATGGGAGGAGAAAGAGGAGACCAGGAGCACAGAGAGATACTTTGAAGAAGGTTCACTGTAAAGGACAATAGAGAAATAAGCAGAAGTTGAGGAAGGATTTGTGAGTTAAGAGAGGGAATGTTTTTAGTTTTCTAAGTTGGGAAAAGTCACAGAAAGCTCATAAACTGATGGGAATAACATAGTAAAGAGAACTTTGATCATGACAAAGAGCAAAGTGTAAGTGAAAAAGCAAACTCCTTGAGTAGTGGTGCTAATATTTCGAACCCAGTACACATCTATGTGCTATGTACACATCTGTGTACAAAGGTCTATATAGTCAAAGAGTGGTTTTTCCAGGAGTCATGTATGGACGTGAGAGTCAGACCATAAAGAAGGCTGAGCACTGCAGAATTTGTACTTTCAAACTGTGATGCTGGAGAAGACTCTTGAGAGTCCCTTGGACTGCAAGGAGATCAAAGCAGTCAGTCCTAAAGAAAATCAACCCTGAATATCCATTGGAAGGACTGATGCTGAAGCTGAAGCTCCAGTACTTTGGCCACCTGATGTGAAGAGCTGACTCACTGGAAAAGACCCTGATGCTGGGCAAGACTGAAGGCAAAAGGAGAAGAGAGTGGCAAAGGATGAGACGGTTAGAGAGCACCACCGACTCAATGGACATGAATTTGAGCAGACTCTGGGAGAGAGTGAGACAGGGAAGCCTAGCATGCTGCAGTCTATGGGGTTGCAAAGAGTCAAACACTGTTGTCAGATGTACGGCCTGAATAGCAACACTACCACATCAGAGAGGGTTGATAGTAGATCAGAGACAGAGGACCATTGTAATAAAGGGACAACAATATTTATAATATTACTAAGAAGCTGGACGTTTGATAGCTTTGCTACTGGAAACATAGGGTGTCCTCTTCTAACTGCTTTTATTTCCTCGCTGAAATAAAAAGTGGTATCATCAGATGCAAGTGGATGGTGAGGGGAACATACTGGAAGCTTGAAGAGCAAGGGGAAGATTTGAAGTGGACCTCTCAGAGAATGAGAGAGTAGATTGGCCAGAAAAATATATTAGAATTGCCAGGCAATGCCAAGGGACCACTTGAGGTTTGCAGTCATATTTCTGGGTTTTGCCTTCATTCTCTGGCAGGCTTAACCTTGTTTGTGCCAAGAAGGATACCTGCTTCTCTTTGTTTTCAGTCTAATGCCTTAGCAAGTCCAGTGGAAAGACAGAGCCTCTTTCCCAGGAGTTCCAATAAAAATATAAAGATGTCCCCGCCTGTTGGATTTCAGCCTTGCTCAGGTTTTATTTCATTGCTGTGTGTGGGAGGATATTGTACTCGGACTACAGCTGACCTGGGTGTCCCTCTCTCCCCCCACAAGGAGCATTGGGTTGCTGTGGATTCAGCCCCAGCAAATGCAATGATGTGATGGGGATGAGTGGCTTCCCAAAGAAAATCATAAAATGTATTATCATGTAGAAGAGAAATAGCAACTGGACAAAAGAGCCAGTATCCACCACTGTATATTATTGGCATATCATTTACGACAAAATTGGCAGGGGAGAGTCAAACATCATAAATGACCTCTAAGAACTTTTTCATTCTAATAATCTTTAATTCCCTAGCTTTAGAACTCCCAAATTGGGCACCTTTGGTGGGGAACAAGAACAATCTCTCAGTCATATTAATGATAATTTTCATCAATCCTTTGAAATATGTACCAGCTATGGGCTTCCCAGATGGCTCAGTGGTAAAGGATCCACCTGCCAATGCAGGAGATAGAATTCAATGCCTGGGTCAGAAAGATACCCTTGAGGAATAAATGGCATCCCACTCCAGTCTTCTTGCCTGAAAAATTCCATGAACAGAGGAGCTTGGTGGACTATAGTCCATAGGACCACGAAGAGTCAAATATGACTGAGTGACTGAAAAACCAACCCTGCCTCCTGCAGCACACATTCAGCCTGCATATCTACTTAGTACATTTTCAACCTCTTTGTTACATGCAGATTCTCCCTGCAGCCCTCTGTCCTGCATTGCTACACAAGCACTACTTTCTTCAGGATTTTTTTTACAGCTGTCTTATTGCATTGAATTTTCCCTACTGAGTTTCTCATATTTAAAAAGGTAAAATAAGATTCACTTAAAAAAAAAAATTCTGTATCATCACTCCACAAAAGTGCAATTTGATTTTTATTTAATTCTGACTGTATATGTGTTTAAAAAAATTTCTTCCTAACAATTCTGTTGTGGATTTCTATTCTCAGTATCTGCGCAATCACATGAGTTGCTATGGTAATATTATAAAATTATTCCAAATCACGAGGCCTTCTTGAAACCATGCATGCTGGATTTGGAAATGACATTGCTGAAAACCTTGCATTTAAGATAAGAAAGTCCCAGATAAGCAGAGACTCTTAACTAGGTTTACTGTCCCAGTTTTTTTTCCTTAACTTACCATTAAGTTCTTGGCTTTGAGTGATAATGGATAGTGTAAAAAAAAAAAAAAAGGGAAATCTGCTCACTAAAAAAAAATAATAATAATTTTGAAAAGAGGTACATCAATATTTAGAAAGAATACTGTTAACCAAATATAAAATAAGTTTTATTTCCTCTTCTGCTCAGGACAAATAACTTGAATAAAAATATTAATACATTTTTAGTCCTATTAAAATGTGTTTATTTTTATTATAGTAAAAAACACTTAATATAAGATCTATCCTCTTAACAAAATTTTAATTGTTCTGTATGGTACTGTTAACAGGCGCAATGCTGCATAGTAGATCTCTAGAACCAATTCATTCGTAAAGCTGAAACTTTATACCCACTGAATATCAACTCTCATTCCCCCTCCCCACTGCCCTTAGCAACCACCATTCTACTCGCTGCTTCCCTGAGTCTGACTATTAGAGATACCTTTCATAAGCAGAAATATGTAACACTTTTTCTACCGTGATTATTTCACTCAGCATAAGGTCCTCCAGGTTCATCCAGCATTAATCACAATAGCCAAGGAAAGCAGACAATTTGCTGTTGTTCAGTCAGTGTCTGATTCCTCGTAACCCCATGGAATGAAGCACGCCAGGCTTCCCTGTCCCTCACCATCTCTTGGAGTTTGCCCAAGTTCATGTCCGTTGCATCAGTGATGCCATCCAGCCCTCTCCTCCTCTGACAATTTACATGTCAATTTAAATTGGACAATTTGCATGTCCACTAGTGGATGAATAAAGAGAATGTGGTATGTACAGACAATGCAATATTATTAGCCTTGAGAAAGAAGGAAATCCTGTCACATGAAACAGCGTGAATGAACCCAGAGGACACTGTGCTAGGTTTATTAGAATTTAAATAAGATGAATTATCCATATGTTTGAATGCAGCATCTGCTACTGAATGATGATTTGTTCTCTCCCTCACTGTCCCCGAGCCTCACAGCATTGAGACTTCACACGTCTACTACATACACTTAGCTCAGGTATGTGTCAATTCCTGACAATTTGTTTTCCCATCTGCCAGCCGAAAGCCAAGAAAAATGGTTGATTCTGGAGGACCCCGCTAAGCTAAAAGGCAGGACACAATGGGAGGGGAATTCCTCCATAAAATTTTTTGCGAATGGCTATTAGATTCCTTGGGAGCAGAGCCTGAGATAGGGGTTTTTACACAAGGGGATTTTAAGAGAGGGCTCTCAGTTTGGGAGTGAGGAGACAGATATGGGAAGACCCTACGCATACTCAGCCTGAGCCCGCTGGGGGGTTTATAACAGGAATGGTAGAATCAAAATGTCCCACCCTGGGGCAAGATATCAGGCTTTCATTCCTATCAATAGTCATTAACTGAGAGCTGCAGGGTGGTTGGGGAGTGGGGTGTGGTGTATCCTCCCAGGCATCTCTGAGCAGGGTGGCTTCCTCTTGTTATTGCTTAATCTCTTAGCCCTGTCTGACTCTTTGTGACCCCATGGGCTGCAGCATGCCTGGCTCCACTGCCCTCTACTATCTCTCAGAGTTTGCTCATATTTAATGTCAGTTGAGTCGGTGATGCCATCAACCATCTCATTCTCTGTTGCTCCCTTCTTCTCATGCCTTCAATCTTTCCCAGTATCAGGGTCTTTTCCAATGATTTGGCTTTTTGCATCAGGTGGCCAAAGTAATGGAGCTTCAGCTTTAGCTTCGGTCCTTCCAATGAATATTCAGGGTTGATTTCCTTTACGACTGACTGGTTCCATCTTCTTGCTGTCCAAGGGACTTTCAAGAGTCTTCTCCTGCATCACAATTTAAAAGCATCAATTCTTCAGCTCTCAGCCTTCTTTGTAATCCAACTCTGACATCTGTACACGACTACTGGAAAAAACATATCTTTGACTATATGGATCTTTGTTGGCAAAGTAATGTCTCTGCTTTTTAATGTGCTATCTAGGTTTGTCATAGTTTTCTTTCCAAGGAGCAAGCATCTTTTAATTTCATGGCTGCAATCACCATCTGCAGTGATTTTGGAGCCCAGGAAAATAAAATCTGCCACTTCTTCCACTTTTCCCCCTTCTATTTGTCATTAAATGATGGGAACAGATGCCATGATCTTAGTATTTTTAAATGTTTCAAGCCAGCTTTTTCACTCTCCTCTTTCAACCTTATCAGTAGGCTCTTTAGCTCCTCTTCGCTTTCAGCCATTAGAGTGGTATTATCTGCATATAGGAGGTAATTGACGTTTATCCCAGAAATCTTGATTCCAGCTTGTGATTCTTCCAGTCTGGCATTTTTCACGATGCACTCTGCACAGAAGTAAGCAAGGTGACAGTATACATCCTCGACGTACTCCTTTCCCAGTTCTGAACCAGTCCATTGTTATGTGTTGGTTCTAGCTCTAGCTTCTTTACCCACAGACAGATTTCTCAGGAACTTCCACTGATCCAGGGCAAGTTGTCACAGAAGAGTATGCCACTGTGAACCATTAGTAGCCAAAATACATGGCAGCTGAGCTCAGCAAAAGGGACTGGTGCTCACCCTTTAACTTTTTTCTCTTTCACATTCTTTGGAAAGGACTTGTTGCCTCTCCTAAGAACCATTCTCCACCTCCCCTACCACATACAGGTACAATTTTCTGCCTCCAAAAGGGAAAGGAGACTGCCCTTAGGTATAAATTACTTTTGAACTTAAGGTAATTGGAAAATAAAGGATGGCGATATTACAGTGCCCAAGGACCAATGTAATGAATTTTTTCTAGAAAGAATGCAGTCTAAACTTTGATGGAAATCATCATTAGGACCACCATTTACTTGTGAGCAAAGATGCATCAGAGAATGCTTATTTTATATATTATATATAAAATGTACAATTTTATATACAGTATTATATATAAACCAATATATCACCTGATGTTCACATTAAAACTATGGGGTGGATATTACTGTGTCACTTGTCCATGGCCACATAGCTATTAAGAGACAGAAAGAAAGTGAAGTTGTTCAGTCTTTGCAACCCCATGGCCTGTAGCCCGCTAGGCTCCTCTGTCCATGGGATTCTCCCGGCAAGAATACTGGAGTGGATTGCCATTTCCTTCTCCAGGGGATCTTCCCAAACCAGGGATAGAACCCAGGTCTCCCGCATTGCAGGCAGACACTTTACCCTCTGAGTCACCAGGGAAGCCCTTAAGAGACAGAACCGGAGCCCAAACCCTAGTCTAGATGATGACACTGTAGTGAAACTCATCATTGTTGCCCGCTATGGCTCCCTGCTTCCTGAGGACAGGAGGGCACTTGCCCTGGCTGGCACTGTAGCAGGTACTCTTATGTTTGTGCATTGGAGAAGACAGAGAAAGAGCATAATATTATAAAAAACAAAAGGACCATGACAAACAAACAACAAACAAATGCTGCTAACGAAGACTAGAGATTGCATGTAGCGGTGAAGAGCGTTGGCTTAGAGGATCAGACCTAAATGATTTTCAGCTGGGACTACAGTGCTTCTATTTGATGACCATCTCATGCACCTTAGATTTGCAAAGTACTTTGCTTCTTTTTCCTGAACCCTAGCTCTGTGCAGAGAATATATTTTTAAGTAAAAAACAAAAAGGCTGCTCTAGGCTGTCCAACTTTGCCACAGGACACAGGGGAGAAGAGCTGCCTTTACTCAAGCTTGTTTGTCAAGAAGCAAAGTTTTGAGGTTGACCTCAAGAGCCAGAGTAGACAGACAGAAGCATTTTCCATCCCTGGAAGGCTCTGCTCAAGTTCTGCATCAAACACCCCTCTGCTCTCTTTTTACCTCTTGAACAGGACAAGAGCCCTAATCAGTCTCCTTAGAAACTTCCCCTCACAGTCACCTCTCTTCAATCTTATCTCCAGGCCTTTCATAAAATGTGGAAATTACTTTCAGCTTGAGGATTTAAAAGAAAAAAAAATTGACTAAAAGTTTTCTCCACTGAGGCAGCCAAGGCAATGAGCTCCCTTCCCTCACCCCATCCTTAAACTACAATTTCTGCCTGATGGCTGGCAAAAACTAGGAAAGAAAATCTTCACGGATGATTTAGAGCCTCTGGTTCATGTTGCAGCATGCCAATATTTGAGAAATGAGTTTTAAATATGGAAAATGAGGATGGAGGGATGAGAAAATACTTCTCTGAAAAAAGTCAAGGATATTTATAGACCATTATCAAAAGCTCTAATAAACCATACATTGATAAGTAGTTCCTGGCAACTACTGCCTGTTGCTTTTCAGGAGTATGTAGCTAGGAAAGCTTTCTCTGCTTTATTTTTCCTCTGTTTTCTGGTCGTGAATTATTAATGTGACTCTGACACAGCAGGGAGATTTCCTAATATTCTTTCTGTCTGTGTGCCAGGGACATAACTGCTAAGATGAATGAGCTTGCCTAATAAAGCCTCATTTGATCATGCGTGCATTGCTGAGCACCTACTATCTATCAGGCTATAAAGGAATGCAGCCGTAGGAACTAGTCCCTGCCTCAAGGAGCAAGAGACAGAGGACCAGTTACCTTGTCGTGTTTTAACGGAGGAATAAGGTGTTCAGTGAGTACAGAGTTGCAGCAAGAGCCTAAGCATCTCACCTGGACTGGCTGGAGATAGGTGACCAGGGATCTGGGCAAAGGCCTTGGAGGAGAGAAGGAACTTGAGATGGGCTTAAAGATTTCAAGAGGGGCTTTAAGAACCTGAGAAACAGTCTTAGGGATGGGAGTGAAGGCAAAAGGTGCTGAAAACCATATAGAGAAACTTCTGATTAGAATAATGTTGGATACAATTTGTTGAACGCTTGATAAGTACCAGGTATTAGGCATAGCTGTATGTACACATTGACTCATTTATTTGACATGCAAACTATGTCAACTAGGAACAGTTAGGTGGCAAGCAGTAGAAAACCCAGCTCCAACAGACTTCCTTACAGTAGAGAATTTATGGGCTTATGTAACTCAATAGTTTAAAGGTAACAACAGTTTAAAGGTGTATCTTGAGAAAGTTGACTCACTTTTGCAAGTGAATGTGGAAGCCAGATATACCCTCCATGAAGAATAAATACCTTGTTTTTCCTGTCATCTTTAAACACTTTTCCTGGCTTCACGTCCTGTTTCACTAACTCACTGTCTGACGATGAGGAAGTTACTTAACTTCTCTGTGCCTCAATTTCTTTACCTACAAAATAAAAATGATAATAATAGAACCTACCCTACAAGGTGGCCATTAGAAGTTCATGAATTAATTCACATAGAGCACTTTGAAAATGTCTGGCATGATATAAGTGCAAGATAAGTATTAGCAGTAATTAAATCTGTTAACTCAGAAAGCCTGGCTACATCTCCCACCAGAGGTGACTTTTGCTGACTCAAAGAAACAAATCAAGCCTCCTATCATGTGACATTCTAAAACACCAGTGATCTCCATTGACTGGCACATCTCTTCATGAGAATTACTTAACTCTCAAGGACCCAGAAAAACTAAGAACTTGCAAGCCTGGATAATTACTGAAAAAAGATCCTATTATATTTACTGCAATTGTTTTGTCAAATATGTTCTCTTAAGTTTTGGTGTTTTTGAACAGAAAACCAGCACTGCAGGCCAAATCAATCACTTCCTGGATATGAGACAATTGTTCTAGATGTTTAGTTCACTATACATCAGTTTCTTCCTGTGTAGTATATAGTTAAGGAGTTCAGCTAGAAAATTTCAAGAAATTCATTCCAATGGTAATGTCCTGTGGCTCGATTAATTGATTTTTATGTGTACTTGCTATGGGGACTAAGAGATCTGTGCGATCAGATATTTCAACAATTCAACAAATATTTACTGATTTCTTCCTATATGTCAGTCAGTATAATAGGTGACAGGAATATATTAGTGAAGAACAAAAAAAGACTGATGCCTGCCTTTATGGAGCTCACAGGCTAGTGATGAGGAGGAGTAAACTGGCTCCTTTAACACACTATGCAGGAGAGGTTGGGACAATCAAGACATCTTGACTCTTTGACTTGAACAGAAAGTTCATAGAAATGTTAGTACAATCAGAGAATGTCTGGTTCCACCACAATTTAGAAACAGAGGCCAGGGGAAAGAAAGCTTTTGGAGAGTTTAAATAACAAAAAGATAAGGATCTATCAGAATTGAGGTGTTATAATGGGCTCCTTTTTAAAGTGGAATAAATCAACCTCAATGAAAACTCTCTCATCTTTATTCTTCAGGACCAAGGCATTGCTCTAATTTATGCTTCAGTCCTTTGTCTTGTCTTATCTATTAGACTTGTCAGAGATATCTGGGAGACTCTGCAGCCCATTATTATTTTAGAATGCTTTCAAATTTACCCTTGGCTGATATGTATAATCTATACAATTTTGCTATTTAGATGGCATGTTCAAGCTAATCATGAAGAAAGATCCATGCTATGATCAAGGCATCAAGATTTCTGGACAAGCCCAAGGCTTCAGTGTTTTATGTACTAAAATCGGGGCAAAATAGAAAATTAGAAAGAGACACTGAAAGATAAATATTTCTGAATTAGTAGCAAAGATTTCTGACTCCTTCCGAAAATGCTTTGACAACATTGCTTCACCTCATTCTTATGAGGTTTGGGTGGTTAGGATCACGTGTTGAGACTGGACTGAAATAGGTATGTTGGGAAAATGTAACCATTTCATTCACATGTGCATTTAACAAATGGCAACAGAGTATGAGCTAGAGACCATTCCCTGTACTATATCAAGGGGCATAACAACCAGTCCATTCTGAAGGAGATCAGCCCTGGGATTTCTTTGGAAGTAATGATGCTAAAGCTGAAACTCCAGTACTTTGGCCACCTCGTGTGAAGAGCTGACTCATTGGAAAGACTTTGATGCTGGGAGGGATTGGGGGCAGGAGGAGAAGGGGACGACCGAGGATGAGATGGCTGGATGGCATTACGGACTCGATGGACGTGAGTCTGAGTGAACTCCGGGAGTCGGTGATGGACAGGGAGGCCTGGCGTGCTGTGATTCATGGGGTCGCAAAGAGTCGGACACGACTGAGCAACTGAACTGAACTGAACATAACACATGAAAGACAAGGTCCTTGCCCTCAAGGAGTTTCCAATCCAGTGAGAAAATAGACAATGAAAGAGGAAACAATAAACAAATCAGTTACACATTGGGGTTTATGATTTACAAGATATAGGCTTTTGTAATAGAAAGTAACAAAGAATACCTGCTTAGGTCACAAGGTCACTTATGAGTCAGTTCTGGATTGAGCTTTGCTTGCCTTCTTTAGACTTCTTTAATGTCCTAAAATAAATAACAGACTGAAATCCATCCCTTTGGCGATGGATTGTCCCTGCTAAAAGAGCATCGTAGATTCAGTAACAAAGGTACTGGCCCAAGCCCATTAACAGCAGAGGAGAGATGAGAATCCAGGCCTCTGTTCTTGCACCTCTTGGTGTAATGGCAGAGGGCTGGCCTTTGCAATTAGAATCCAGAATATACCTCACCTTCTCCATTTCACAGATTTCTTCTAGAAGTGAATTCCTGAGTTGTCTACCTTTTGATAAGTTTCTGTTCATTTCATGCGTTATCCTGCAAAAGGATTTAATTGGAAGGGTTACCCTTAAAATTAAAACTCAACATGCTTGGCAGGCTAAGAAGCCTGTGTATGTCTTGGTTTCTGGTTATGAAAGTCTTGTCATCTATTTGCAGGGACATTAGCCCACTAAAATGACAGAACAAAATGCCTTTGCAAGGGGCATCCAGCACGACTTTAAGTGGTAATTAGGAGGAAGGATTGGTCCCCAAGTGCATAGCAAAAAGGGCCTCATGGAGGAGGAACAGGGACGAAGGTGAGGGTGAGGAGGACGAAGAGAAGTGGAGAAGGAGAGAGGTGAAGAAAACAGAAAGAGGAAGCCTTTGATGAAACTGTAGAATTTAGGCACAATTAGTAACTTCTGTGAGCCTTAATCACCTCACCTGTAAAATAGCAGGGTTGAGTACTTGGTCTTGTAGATCTCTTTGAGCAACAATCTGAATCATAATCAAAGCTACAATGAAATTTTATTTGAAATATTGCAAGATATTCTTTTAGACTCTCTTTTTATAAACAAGGGGTTTATTTATTATTTTTATAACTAAATGGTTTGTTTATTATATATTTTTTAATTTTGTATTGGGATATAGCCAGTTAACAATGTTGTGATAGTTTCAGGTGAACAGGGAGGGGATTCAGCCATACATATACATCATATACATGTATCCATTCTCCCCCAACTCCTCACCCATCCAGGATGCCACGTAACACTGAGCAGAGTTCCATGTGCAGTACAGTAGGCCCTTGTTAGTTATCCATTTAAAATACATCAGTGGTACATGCCCATCCCAAACTCCCTAACTGTCCCTTTCCCTTATCCTTCCCCCTGCCAACCATAAGCTCGAACTCTAAGTCTGTAAGTCTGTTTCTGTTTTGTAAGTTCATTTGAATCATTTATTTTTAGATTCCATATATAAGGGGCACTATATTCCTCCTTCTTGTCTGACTTACTTCACTCAGAATGACACTCTCTAGGTCCATTTATGTTGTTGCAATTAAAACATTTTTTTAATTTATTTTTGTCTTTGTTGGGACTTCATTGCTTTGTGGGGGCTTTCTCTAACTGCAGCAAGCAGGAGCTACTCGTTAGCTACTGTAGTTGTGGAATTCTCATTGAGGTGGCTTCTCTTGTTGGGGAACACAGGCTCTAGACATGCCGTCTCAGTAGCTGTGGCTCACGGGCTCTAGAGCCTGAGCTCAGTAGTTATGGTACATGGGCTTAGTTGCTCTTAGTTGCTCCTTGGCATGTGAAATCTTCCCAGACCATGGATCAAACCCATGTCCTTTGCATATTGACAGGCAGATTCCTATCCAGGGCGCCACCAGGGGAGTCCCCTGTCCTGCCTACTTCTATATATTCTTTCACATCAGTTGCTTTGATTGTTCAAAAAAGAAAAATTTGTTCATGCCACTTAGCCTGTTTAGAACCCCAGCATGAATTCCCATTGCTCTAGAGAAATAGTCAGAAACTTAATGCGACATAGAAAACTTCATAGGGTCTGGGCTCTGCCTTCCTCCTCACCCTTCTCAAGCACTTCTCCACCTTTTGTTTCTCATGTATAAACCACATTGTTCTCCTTTTACTTCCTCAGTCTATTTCCAATTTCATCTCTTTCATAAATCCCTAAAAGTTCTCTTAAACCACACTGATTGCAGTTTGTCAATTTTTATTTGTTTGATTATTTGATTAATATTTTCCTCATCCCATGAAGAATAAATTTGGTTTTTGTGTTTGTGTCTTGTTCATCATTGTGTTCCCATGGTAGATACTTAATAAGTATCTATCAAACCAGAAAGAAACTAATCTCTGACTCTAAGATTTACTATAAATCTACAGTAATCAGGACAGTGTAGTATTGACAAAAGGCTAGACAAATAGATCAATGAAACAGGCCAGAGAACCCAGAAACAGATCCACATAAATAGAATCAACTGATCTTTGACAAAGGAATAAAGGCAATTAATGGAGTAAAGATAGTTTTGTTTTATGTTTTTATTACATTTTATGTTTTTTATATTATTTTTATTATAAAATTCATATAATATTGAACATACTATTTTAACCATATTTCATAATTGTACAGTTCAGGGGCACTAAGTACATTCACATTGTTGCTCAACTTTCTCACCATCATCCATCTCCTGAATTTTTCACCTTCCTAAACTGAAACTCTGTCCACGTTAAACACTAAGTCCCCATCCCCTCTTCCTACCACCCCAGTCCCTGGACCCTGGCATCTACTCTATGTACCTTCTGACTGCATTTGACTGTTTTAGGTAGTTCATATAAGTGGAATCAAACAGTAGTTGTCTCTTCCTAATTTATACTGGAATGCATTTTTAAGGTTAATTTCTGTCCCTCAAACATACTGTACCTTCATTTTTCTTCCTGTGCTATATAATAGGTCCTCATTAGTTATTTATTTGATTTTGGAACAAGTGGATATCCACATGCATAAAAATGAATCAACATAGATAGCACACCATTCACAAAGATTACCTCAGAATATATAAACCGAAGATAAAACCCAAAACTATAAAATTCCTAGAAGATAACTTAGGAGAAAATCTAGATGCCCTTCAGTATGTCAAGGACTTTTAAAATACAATACCAAAGACAGTCTGTGGAAGAAATAATTGAAAAGCTGAACTTCATAAAAACTGAAAACTTCTGCTTTGTAAAAGATAATGCCAAGCAGTTGAGAAGACAAGACATAGACTTGGAGAAAATATTTATAAAATATACATCTGATAAAGTACCATTATCCAAAATATGCAAAGACTTTTTAAAACTTAACATTATGGGAACTAGTAACATGATTAGAAAATGGGCCAAAGACCTTAATAGACATCTCTCTGAAAAGATATACACATGGCATATAAGTAAGCATTTGAAAAGATGCTCCAAATGATATGTCATCAGGGAAATGAAAAGTAAAACAATGATGCAATATCACTCTGAATCTATTTTAATGGCCAAAATTGAAACACTGATGACACCAAATGCTGATGAGGATTTAAAATATAGGAACTCTCTGCTGATGGGAATGCATAGTGATATGGTCACTTTGCAAGACAACTTGGTAATTTCTTTCAAAAATAAATATATTCTAGCCATATAATCCATCAGTCACACTCTTCGGTATTTACCAAATGAATTGAAAACATGTCTGCACAAAGACCTGTGCATAGATGCTTATATCTGCTTTATTTATAAGAATCAAAATGTCCATCAATAGGTGAGTAGATAAACTCTGGTACCATGAATATTATTAATAATTATTAGACCTTTTGATTTCTTTTGGAATTCATCTATCTGATGAATAACTGGTTAACTCATGGCAATTGAAAAGATTGAGATTTTACACATAAATGAAGAGTAGTCCTAGGTGCCAATAAGTGACTGAACAAAGAAAAAGCAAATAGAAGGGTAAAAGAAATAAAAATCAAACTTCAGCTACCTCAAAAATGTACCTAGAGGTGGTCTTGTTCAATCGCTAAGTCATGTCCAACTCTTTGTGACCCCATGGACTGAAGGACAGCAGGCTTCCCTGTCCTTCACTGTCTCCCAGAGTTTGCTCAAACTCATGCCCATTGAATCAGTGATGCCATGCAACCATTTCATCCTCTGTTGCCTTTGTCTCCTTTTGCCCTCAATCTTTCCCAGTATCAGAGACTTTTCCAATGAGTCAGCATTAGGTGGCCAAAGTACTGGAGCTTCAGCATCAGTCCTTGCAATGAATATTCAGGGTTGATTTCCTTTAGGACTGATTGGTTTGATCTCCTTGCTGACCAGTGGACTTTCATTCTCCAGCACCACAGTTTGAAAGTATCAATTCTTCAGTGTTCAGCCTTCTTTATGGTGCAGCTCTTATATCCATACATGACTACCAGACAAACCATAGCATTAATTATATGTGTTGTAGGCACTCATTCCAGGAAACAAACTCACTCAGAAGGACAATGCAGATAGTGGAGTGCAGTTCATTACACCGACGTGCCCAAGCAGAGTCTCCTCTTAGCCAAGGACTCCAACCAGTTTTTGTGAAAACCTTATATACCCTAAACATACATGCCCAAACCCACTTCCCCAAATTCCCTGAAACTAGTGTGAACAAAGGAAAAAGAAAGATACAATCAAAGTCAATCCGTGATTCATATGCCTTAAACCTAGGTAGTTAACAGTGGACAATTATCAATAGGCTTGTGGTGATTCCCCAATAAACATAATAGAATGTATGATTCTATTTGGTTACATAGATAATTACGGTATTCTTTCAGGTTATGGAGAGCCCCCAGGGCTCTTACTTCTGGGGGCCTGGTTTCCCAGTTGGAATGTTGTTTCCAAAGATACTGGGCAGATAGCTCAAAGTCCACAGTCTGGCCCAAGATGGAGTCCTGCTTTCAAGATAGAGCCTGTTCTGTTTCCTATTTCATATGGACCTTTGGCAAAGTGATATCTCTGCTCTTTAAAACCCTGTCTAGGTTTGTCATTGCTTTTCTTACAAGGAGCAAGCATCTTTTAATTTCAGGGCTACAGTCACCATCTGCAGTGATTTTGGAGCCCAAGAAAATAAAATCTACCACTATTTCCACTTTTCCCCCATCTATCTGCCATGAAGTCATAGGACTGGATGCCATGATCTTAGTTTTTTGAATGTTGAGTTTTAAGCCAGCTTTTTCACTCTCCTCTTTCACCTTCATCAAGAGGCTCTTAAGTTTCTCTTCATTTTCTGCCACTGAAGTGGTATCATCTGCATATCTGAGAAGTGCTCTTGGAAATATGTAAATTTAATTTGAAGCAATACTTCTTGGCCTCAATTTCTAGGCAAAATATCAGGGTCCAGCTTACATAAGCAAGCATTTTTTCTGAAAAGAATTTCAATGCTTTTCCTTAGAGTCTCTAAAAGTTTGTTGTACTTTACTCTTAAAGGTTTTGTGGCATCTACATTTTATAATTGAAGGGTCAGCTATCCCAGATTTCTTTAGGGAGGCCCTGAGATTGAAAATATTAGCTTTGAGTGGTCTCTCAAGCTATACTACTCTGCAGTTTACACAAAGGTAAATTAAGACCTAAAGTGAGAAAGGAACTAGCTGAAGTTTGTATAGCTACTTAATGGTAGACCCTGGAGCTAAACTTGGAGTTGTAACCTCCTATTAAGTACCATTTTTTTTACACGGGACAAATGTGTCTCCCCAGGCAAACCGTCCAGCAAACCAGCATTTCTCACTGTACCACACATAAAGGTGATGATCATGAATAACTTATATCTATAGAAGAGTCATCAATTCAGTTCAGTCACTCAGTCGTGTCTGACTCTTTTTGGCCCCATGAACTGTAGCACACTAGGCCTTCCTGTCCATCACCAACTCCCGGATTTCACTCAAACTCACAACCATCGAGTCGGTGATGCCATCCAGCCATCTAATCCTCTGTCGTCATCTCCTCCTACTGCCCCAAATCCCTCCCAGCATCAGAGTTTTTCCAATGAGTCAACTCTTTGCATCAGGTGGCCAAAGTACTGGAGCTTCAGCTTTAGCATCGTCCTTCCAAAAACACCCAGGACTGATCTCGTTTAGAATGGACTGGTTGGATCTCCTTGCAGACCAAGGGACTCTCAAAAGTCTTCTCCAACACCACAGTTCAAAAGCATCAGTTCTTCGGCGCTCAGCTTTCTTCACAGTCCAAACTTCATATCCATACATGACTACTGGAAAAACCATAACCTTGACTAGATGGACATTTGTTGGCAAAATAATGTCTCTGCTTTTTAATACGCTGTCTAGGTTGGTCATAACTTTCCTTCCAAGGAGTAAGCGATTTCTAATTTCACGGCTGCAGTCACCATCTGCAGTGATTTTGGAGCCCCCCAAAATAAAGTCTCTCACTGTTTCCAGTGTTTCCCCATCTATTTCCCATGAAGTGATGGGATCAAATGCCATGATCTTCGTTTTCTGAATGTTGAGCTTTAAGCCAACTTTTTTCACTCTCCTCTTTCACTTTCATCAAGAGGCTTTTTAGTTCCTCTTCACTTTCTGCCACAAGGGTGTGTCATCTGCATATCTGAGGTTACTGATATTTCTCCCAACAATCTTTATTCCAGCTTGTGCTTCTTCCAGCCCAGCTTTTCTCATGATGTACTCTGCATATAAGTTAAATAAGCAGGGTGACAATATACAGCCTTGACGTACTCCTTTTCCTCTTTGGAACCAGTCTGTCGTTTCAGGTCCAGTTCTAACTGTTGCTTCCTGACCTGCATACAGGTTTCTCAAGAGGCAGGTCAGGTGGTCTGGTATTCCTATCTCTTTCAGAACTTTCCATAGCTTGTTGTGATCCATACAGTCAAAGGCTTTGGCATAGTCAATAAATCAGAAATGTTTTCCTGGAACTCTCTTGCTTTTATATGATCCAGCGGATGTTGGCAATTTGATCTCTGGTTCCTCTGCTTTTTCTAAAACCAGCTTGAATATCTGGAAGTTCATGGTTCACATATTGCTTAGAGAATTTTGAGCATTACTTTACTAGTGTGTGAGATGAGTGCAATTGTGTGGTAGTTTGAACATTCTTTGGCATTGCTTTTCTTTGGGCCTGGAATGAAAACTGACCTTTTCCAGTCCTGTGGCCACTGCTGAGTTTTCCAGATTTTCTGGCATATTGAGTGCAACACTTTCACAGCATCATCTTTCAGGATTTGAAATAGCTCAACTGGAATTCCATCACCTCCACTAGCTTTGTTTATAGTGATGCTTTCTAAGGCCCACTTGACTTCACATAACAAGATGTCTGGCTCTAGGTGAGTGATCACACCATTGTGATTATCTTGGTCAGGCAGATTTTTTTGTACAGTTCTTCCATGCATTCTTGCCACCTCTTCTTAATATCTTCTGCTTCTGTTAGGTCCAGACCATTTCTGTCCTTTATCAAGCCCATCTTTGCATGAAATGTTCCCTTGGTATCTCTAATTTTCTTGAAGAGATCTCTAGTTTTTCCCATTCTGCTGTTTTCATCTATTTCTTTTCATTGGTCACTGAGGAAGGCTTTCTTATCTCTCCTTGCTATTCTTTGGAACTTGCATTCAGATGCTTATATCTTTCCTTTTCTCCTTTGCATTTCACTTCCTTCTTTTCATAGCTATTTGTAAGGCCTCTCCAGACAGCCATTTTGCTTTTTTGCATTTCTTTTCCATGGAGATGGTCTTGATCCCTGTCTCCTGTAACAATGTCACGAACCTCTGTCCATCGTTCATCAGGCATTCTATCAGATCTAGTCCCTTAAATCCATTTCTCACTTCCACTGTATAATCATAAGGGATTTGATTTAGGTCATACCTGAATGGTCTAGTGGTTTTCCCTACTCTCTTCAATTTAAGTCTGAATTTGGCAATAAGGAGTTCATGATCTGAGCGACAGTCAGCTCGCAGTCTTGTTTTGGCTGACTGTATAGAGCGTCTCCATCTTTGGCTGCAAAAAATATAATCAATCTGATTTCAATGTTGACTATCTGGTGATGTCCATGTGTAGAGTCTTCTCTTTCATTGTTGGAAGAGGGTTTTGCTATGACCAGTGCATTGTCTTGGCAAAACTCTATTAGTCTTTGCCCTGCTTCATTCCATATACCAAGGCTAAATTTGCCAGTTACCCCAGGTGTTTCTTGACTTCCTACTTTTGCATTCCAGTCCCCTGTAATGAAAAGGACATGTTTTTTGGGTGTTAGTTCTAGAAGGTCCTGTAGGTCTTCATAGAACCATTCAACTTCAGCTTCTTCAGTGTTACTGGTTGAGGCATAGACTTGGATTACCATGATATTGAATGGTTTGCCTTGGAAATGAAGAGAGATCATGCTGTTATTTTTTAGATTGCATCAAGTACTGCATTTTGGACTCTTTTGTTGACCATGATGGCTACTCCATATCTTCCAAAGGATTCCTGCCTGCAGTAGTAGATATAATGGTCATCTGAGTTTTATTCACCCATTCCAGTCCATTTTACTTCGCTGATTCCTAGAATGTCAACGTTCACTCTTGCCATCTCCTGTTTGACCACTTCCAATTTGCCTTGATTCATGGACCTAACATTCCAGGTTCCTATGCAATTTGCTCTTACAGCATCAGACCTTGTTTCTATCACCAATCCCATCCACAACTGAGTGTTGTTTTTGCTTTGGCTCCTTCCCTTCATTCTTTCTGGAGTTATTTCTCCACTGATCTCCGGTAGCATATTGGCACCTACTGACCCGGGGAGTTCCTCTTTCAGGATCCTATCATTTTGCCTTTTCATACTGTTCATGGGGTTCTCAAGGCAAGAATACTGAAGTGGTTTGCCATTCCCTTCTCCAGTGGACCACATTCTGTCAGACCTCTCCACCATGATCCTCCCGTGTTGGGTGGCCCCACAGGGCATGGCTTAGTTTCATTGAGTTAGACAAGGCTGTGGTCCGTGTGATTAGATTGATTAGTTTTCTGTGAGTATGGTTTCAGTGTGTCTGCCCTCTGATGTCCTCTCGCAACACCTACCATCATACTTGGGTTTCTCTTACCTTGGACATGGGGTATCTCTCTCACGGCTGCCCCAGCAAAGTGCAGCCCCGCTGTTCCTTACCTTGGATGAGAGGTATCTCCTCACCGCCACCCCTCCTAACCTTGAACGTGGCATAGCTCCTCTAGGCCCTTCTGTGCCTGCTCAGCCACCGCTCCTTGGATGTGGGATTGCTCCTTTCAGCCGCCACCTCTGACCTGGGTTGTGGGGTAGCTCCTCCCGGCCGCCGCCCCTGACCTCAGGCATGGGGTAGCTCATAGAGTGATTCAAACTGTGAGCTATGAAAGAAATAAAGAGGCATTGAAGTGGTGAGAACATATACTTCATTTCCTTGATAAATAATTATTGAACACCCCAAACCTGTAAGGCACTCTGCTAGACGTTGATGTAGCAATGGTTTGTAAGGCACTCGCAGACCCTGACCTCTTGGGAATAACAGTAGAACGAGGATTAATGATGTTAAACAAGAAATTATAATTACAGTGAATGGCATAAAGAAGAAACATAATGTATGAATGGAATCCTTACCAGAGTTCTAAGCTGATTTAAAGAGGCCAGATAAGGCCTACTGACAAAGTACTTTTAAAATGAAATTTGAAGGATGAGGAGTAATCAGCTCCTGAAAGAGGGTAGGACAGTGGAGTGAAGGACAGTGTTTCCAAGACATGAGGAGGAAAACCATATAACTTGAGTGTGGCTCAAGCATAATGTGAAATGGAATAATTCCTGCCATATCAACAAACTAGGGTATCACAGCCATCCTCGATTCTGGCCCTCCAAAAGTGAATTTCTGAGCCTGGAGGGAACCCAGGAAGATTAATGCCAATGATCCAGTGGTCCTCAGCCACTCCTCACAGTGAGCTAGGCACTAAGGATGAGAAACATCAAATCTCAGGATGCTGGCCCCAGATAGATGAGGTGCATATGAAAGGAACAATTTTAGTAAACGCAGACTCTTGCATCTTCACATACATAGAAAAACACTAAATTCCTCAACTTGAGATATCTGATTTTCCTTCCTTAACAATAGTCTTTTGAAG
Organism: Aepyceros melampus; assembly: GCA_006408695.1. NCBI lineage: Eukaryota > Metazoa > Chordata > Mammalia > Artiodactyla > Bovidae > Aepyceros > Aepyceros melampus. The sequence goes on from SJXQ01006613.1 coordinate 55,373, forward strand.
TTCACACTACCTACCCCTTGTTACAAGCTTCTGTATAACCTGACTCCTTCCCCACCCCACCCCCAAGAACACTTGAGATGTTCTTTTAGGGACACTTGAGATGCAGTTTCCTGAGCTTGAAGTCCCACAAAATAAAACATAACTCTCAACTTCTAGGCTGTGACTGTTTTTTAAGTCTACAGTAGTATGTGAGAGCTGAAATGAACCTGGAGAAGTAGGTGGGGTCCAGATGAGCCAAGGCCTTTGAAGCCATGTTAGAAACACGCTGCTGCTGCCACTACTAAGTCGCTTCAGTCGTGTCCGACTCAGTGCAACCCCATAGACAACAGCCCACCAGGCTCCCCTGGCCCTGGGAGTCTCCAGGCAAGAACACTGGAGTGGGTTGCCATTTCCTTCTCCAATGCATGAAAGTGAAAAGTGAAAGTGAAGTTGCTCAGTCATGTCCGACTCTTACCGACCCCATGGACTGCAGCCTACCAGGCTCCTCTGCCCATGAGATTTTCCAGGCAAGAGTACTGGAGTGGGTTGCCATTGCCCTCTCCAGAATAGTCCCTAGTGGTTATAATTTACTGTGTTCCCTTAAATCCTTCTTGCCTGAGCAAAGCCATTCATCAGACCTGTTCAAAGGTTATGTCATAGCCCTTTTAGGCATGCAACAGTGTGCATGGTGAATGCCTTTCATATAACAATTGGGTTATTTCAAGAAACCATCACAATAAATACTCACTGAGCATCTTCTCTGTGCAAACCAGTGTATGTATGGAAAATATTGGAAAGAATATTTCCCTATATCCCAGAATCTTGTTACTTCTTCAGTAAAAGTAGAAATAGAAATAATTAACTCTAAAATAAGGTAAAATATAATATCTGGAGGTGGGTGGAGGAAAGAGTTCTTTTTTTCATGGGTGGAAGGAGATCTGATCCACTCTCTAGAAGAAAACAAAATATCTGATTGAAAAACTTTAGCCTTTATCTCCATTTTATTATGAAACTCTCCCTGGAGGAAAAAGAAGAAACTATCCATTAGTGATCTCAGAGAAATCTGGTTATATAGGGAGGAAAGGTCACTGCTTTTAAAAGGTAATATTGGATCAATATAATTCCCTGGTTTTGTTATTATACTATAATTTTTAAAAGCATCCACATTAACCCTGTATGCGAGACAGCAAAAGAGACACAGATGTTTAGAGCAGTCTTTTGGACTCTGTGGCAGAGGGTGGGATGATTTGGGAGAATGGCATTGAAACATGTATAATATCATATATGAAACGAGTCACCAGTCCAGGTTTGATGCATGATACTGGATGCTTGGGGCTGGTGCACTGAGATGACCCAGGGGGATGGTACAGGGAGGGAGGAGGGAGGGGGGTTCAGGATGGGGAACACGTGTATACCTGTGGCAGATTCATGTTGATATATGGCAAAACCAATACAATATTGTAAAGTAATTAACCTCCAATTAAAATAAATAAATTTATATTAAAAATTGAGGGGGACAAAAGCATCCACATTAGGGGACATAGGCTGAAGGGTTCATGGAACCCTATTCTTCATTCCTTGCAGCTTCTTCTGAATCTGTAGCTCGATGGTAAAGCGTCTGCCTACAATGCAGAAGACCCAGGTTTGATCCCTGGGTCAGGAAGATCCCCTGGAGAAGGAAATGACAACCCACTCCAGTACTTTTGCCTGGAAAATGCCATGGACTGAGGAGCCTGGTAGGCTACAGTCCATGGGGTTGCAAACAGTTGGACACGACTGAGTGACTTCACTTTCACTTTTCACTTTCATGCATTGGAGAAGGAAATGGCAACCCACTCCAGTGTTCTTGCCTGGAGAATCCCAGGGACGGGGGAGCCTGGTGGGCTGCCATCTATGGGGTCGCACAGAGTCGGACACGACTGAAGCGACTTAGCAGCAGCAGCAGAATAGCTACTAATCACATGTGGCTACTATATACTAGAGATGTCTTTTAAGTATAAAATACATACCAGATATAGTATGACCAAAAAAAAAAGGCAAAACATCTCGTGTTGAAAAGATAATGCTTTCAGTAATTATTGTATAATATTTAAATGAATAATTAATATTAAATAAATACATTTTAAATTAATATATTAATGCTATAATATTAAATTGATTTTACATTTAAAAAATTTTTATGTTGCTAATAAAAGTATTTTAAACTGTGTATGTGTCTCACATCATATCTCTCTTACACAATATTGCTTTAAGTCATTTTTTAGTATAAGTTTGTGAAGGAAGCTGTGCTGTTCTTAGTTGCTCAGTCATGACTGACTCTTTGTGACCCCATGAACTGCAGCCCACCAGGCTCCTCTATCCTTGAGGATTCTCTAGGCAAGAATACTGAAGTGGGTTGCCATGCCCTCCTCCAGGGGATCTTCCCAACCTAAGGATCAAACCCAGGTCTCCTCCATTGCAGGCAAATTCTTTACAGACTGAGCCACCAGAGAAGCCCCAGTGAAGGAAGCTACACTTTTGTAATTAGCTGCTGCTGCTAAGTCACTTCAGTCGTGTCCAACTCTGTGTGACCCCATAGATGGCAGCCCACCAGGCTCCCCCATCCCTGGGATTCTCCAGGCAAGAACCTGGAGTGGGTTGCCATTTCCTTCTCCAATGCATGAAAGTGAAAAGTGAAAGTGAAGTCACTCAGTCGTGTCCGACTCTTCATAACCCCATGGACTGCAGCCCACCAGGCTCCTCTGCCCATGGGATTTTCCAGGCAAAAGTACTTGAGTGGGGTGCCATTGCTAAATATTTTCTCAATATACTCATTTTTTCCCACATGGATTGTAGACTTGGGAATGGTAGAGAAATGGGGAAGCCCTTAAGTCCAAGCTATGTTTAACAGTCCAGGAAGATTTGTCATTTGTGAGTTTTAGGCCTCGTTTATTAATTACTGCTTTTGCCTTCTTGTGTCTGTTTCAATGGCTAGAACAGGAACGGGAGGACAAGGGTGATTAGGGTCCTTTGAACCTCCAACTTGAAGGGACAGAAGAACTACTAAGAGAATATAGACAAAGAAGATATTATTTTTAATCTATGATACGTAAAATGATTGGAGAAGGAAATGGCAACCCACTCCAGTATTCTTGCCTGAAAAATCTCTTGGACAGAGGAGCCTGGTAGGCTACAGTCCACGGGGTCCCAAAGAGTTGGACATGACTAAGTAACTTCACTTTCACTTTTCATGTAAAATGACTAATAACAAAATGACTTTTATATTGAGCTATAGAAATATTCTATGAAAAAGACACAGTAGCAACAAAATCATGGCACCTAGAAATGTGAGATATTTTTGTGCCTGCATGCTTCGTTGCTCAGTCCTGTCCGACTCTTTGAGACACAATGGACGGCAGCCTGCCAGGCTTCTCTGTCCATGGGGATTCTCCAGGCAAGAATACTGAAGTAGGTTGCCATGCCCTCCTCCAGGGGATCTTCCCAACCCAGGGATCAAACCTAATTCTTCTGCATTGCAGGTAGATTCTTTACCATCTGAGTCACCAGGGAAGCCTGACAGAGGCTTGGGAAACAGCTTATAATCCCATTTGGCTGGATATTATAATATTTGCCTGGGCTGTGTGTGGTGTCCCCAAGATTTCTTAGGACAATTATGGAGCAACTTGAATGAAGCCCATGACTGTGTTATTACTCCATAGGCAGCAAGGAACCATAAAATAATTTTCAAGCAGAGGAGTAAGATGATTGGGGCTCTGGTTTGAAATAAATGCCAGCAGTGTGAAGAAAGATTGACATAAAGAGAAATTAATAGCAGAGAAACCACAATAGTTGTCCAATGGTCTATAAAACCTAGACATTATAAGTGAGGAAAGCAAAGTTATCTATAATTTTTCCACTTGACTTCTGTTAGTAATGATTGAAAATGTTCTCAAATCCAACCCTGTGTGAGGTATCTGGGTTACCTGTCCTCATCAAGCATACAGTCCACTACCTAAAACAAACATTGAAGAAATATTTTAAAGTATATCACTGAGTATTATGATGGTCAAGTGCAAAGTACTTCTAGCACATTTAATCTCAAAGTCATAAATTAAGCATGGGAATTAAGAAGTGACATTTTGACTGAGCCAAGCAAAATAAGTCACCAGTGACTTGGGGAGGGAGCAGGGGAAAGGGAATATGCTGAAGGAACAACAGGTGTGAAGAAGCTGAGATGAGAAAGAGCATGGTGTTTTTGCAGAACTTAAAGGAGTCCAGTAGGACTAGAAAATGAGAGCAAGAAGGGGAAAGGAATGTGGACAAGTGTGACATCATACTAAGCCTATGTCATAACAGAGCCTGTAGGTCACATCCTTTAAACGTGGGAAGTCCCTGAAGGATTTCACACAGGGCAGGAGACAATTAGGGATTAATTCAGTATTGGACCGGGAAGATTGGTGGCACTCACCTAACCACAGGGCTGTGAGGACAGGAGGAGAGGTGTGCTACGATGTATAAGGAACACTCTGCCTAGAGGACAGGAAAGGTGGCTAAGCAGACTTTTAAAGACACCCATTTGCTAAATAAATGAATGAAAAAATGGATTGGGAAGAGGAATAGAAAGGTGGAAACTTTTTAAGAGGGTGGTATAATATGGTCAAGAGGAAGATGATGGTTACTTGAATTTTATTTTACCAGTGGAAGTAGAAACGCACAAACAGAAGAGTCTAGAATTATTTAGGAAGGAACTCGATGAGACTTGATGAATCACTGAATACAGGGAGGTGATGAGGAGAAAAGAGACAAGGAGAATATTCAAGTTGCAGGGACGGCAGATGACATGAAGAAAAGGAACAAGGAACAATGTATAGGGAAGGTCTTAAAGCACCATGCAAAACATATAGAAGTTCTTTTTCCTGTTGGGTTAGGTTTGTCAGGGATTTCTGAGATGACTGAGTCCAACCTGGGACTTCCTCAGTGGCTTCCCAGCTGGCTTAGTGGTAAAGAATCTGCAAATACAGGAGATGGAATTAGATCTCTGGATTGGGAATGTCCCCTGGAAGAGGAAATGGCAACCCACTCCAGTATTCTTGCCTGGGAAATCCCATGGACAAAGGATCCTGGCAGACTGCAGTCCATGGGGTCACAAAAGAGTTGGACACAAATTAGCAACTAAACAGCAATAGCAAAAAAGTCCAATACATCATTTTATAAATGTAAAATATTTAAAGTGAAAATGACATGAAAAAGGTGTTGTGATTGTTTAGTGATACAGGTGACATTAGACAGACTTCTTGACTCCTGCACAGCCCAGCTCTTTGCTCTACATCCTTGCCTCTCAAAGACTGATTCACTGTCCTAAACATATCACTGTCATTGGGGATCATGTGAAAAGTGCAGTTCTAAGGCCCACCCTGGATATCTGGATTTGAATCTGCATTTCAGTAAGATTCCTGTGTGATTTGTATGCACATTAGAGTTTGAGTCTTAACTTTTCTACATCAAAACCCCATTTTGTATGTAGAAGTCCAAAGCTAGTCCACAGGCAATCATTCTTTATAGCTGGAAGACAAATGCATTTATTTTCCCTTTCTTTTACATAACCCAGCACAATAAATTTCCATTCTATGTTAAGTAAAAAGAGCCACTTCTAGTTATGCTGGTGTGCTACTTTTATTCCATTGTAAAAGAGAGGTAAAAAACTCTCAGCCCATTTCCTGTGACAGAGGATGTAATTGAATGTAGCTATGAACTCAAAACACAATCAATTTTTAACAACTTAAACTGTTCTTAAGGACAAAGATAACACAGATGATCTCTTAGATATTGCTTGCTTTGTAAATCATCCTTGACACTAATGTGATTAATTCTGGACAGACATCTTGTTCCTGGTTATTTGTAGGAGGAAGGAACATGCTCTTTGCTCTTAAAAGCTGTGAATCTCCCCAGAGTTCCTCTGTTGTGCACAATAATCTTTCAGAATATTTCAGTGTTTTTCATGTAAACTTGAGTGGCATTGAAATTAGACTTTGCAGACTTTCAGGTGATCTTTTGGTTCATTTCTTCCTTTTGGGTTTTTTTTTTTAATGTCCTTTTTAAAAACTCTAATTCAATGATTTTTTTTTTCTAGTGCTCCAGTCTCTTGCCTGAAAGTAGCCAGGCCTCTATCAATCTGTAACTGAGAGTTATATTTTCATGACATAGAAAAGTCTCCTGAAAGCAAAAGATCATATTATTTGTCTTGGTTCCACAGAACCTGACAAAATGTTCTTTTACTTTACAAAAACTCTTTAAAAAAAATGACAGAAGAAAACCTGCTGGGGTCCAGCCCCAGTGGATCCAGGGTGATTCGAAGGGGAGAAGGATAGGTGAAGAAAACTTATTTATTATTAATAAAAGATTAGATTAGGAAATAATAGTATAGTAGGAAAATTTAGATGGAGAAAAGAGGCTGAATAACTTGGGTTACGGGGAAAGCCAATAAAATCTCAGGACAAGAGATATGCATCATCTACGTGGGGCCACCAGCACCCGCTTGAATCTCTAAGAGTGCCCCGTCCTGGGCTCCCTTTCATGCAGAACTTAAAAGCCGGGGCAAGTAAGTAGACATGGCGAGCCTCCACGCCCCAGATTGGAATTCAGCCAGAAATTAGAGAGAAGACACGGGGGAAACCAGTCCTTCCAATGACTGGCCCCGGCCCCTATTGTTCAGAAGGCCTTTTATACCTTTTTGATTTACATAGAGATCAAGGGGTAATACAAAATTATGCAGCATTAGCAGCCCAGACTCTTGTCAAAACCAGGCTTTTCTCTCTGCATACCCAATCGTATACACAAGTCTTAGGTGATTTACATCATCTTCTAGCCAAAAGGCCAATTAACATTTTACAGCCCTTTTCTGATAAGGGTTTGTTAACCAGAAGACTTATTTGTGTTAAAAGTGTTGTTCTTTCCAAAGTCTAGTGCCACTTTCAGAAAGCACTAAATAAAGTTATGTTCTTACATAGCAAAGATACAGCAATTTGTAACAAGTAAAAGGAGTACAGTGATTTACAACAAAAGAAAAGTAATTAACTCAAAAGTCTAGTGTTGCTAACATCAAAACTACTATATATCTTTTTCCATATCCCATTTACATTGATTAACATCCTCCCAGGTGCCTAAAAGATAACGAATAAGGAGGTCTGGCAGCAATCATTGAGTCAACAGTGAAATCCTGTCGCCAATATGTTTTTTAGCTCTTTAGAAAAGGCACTGTAACTTTATGATACTTAAGCTTTGTGCCCCTCGCAGTTGGGGGCTGTAAGCAATTCACAAGCTGTAAAAGGTCCTGGGAACCTGTTAGGCAAGTTAGAGCGTTTTCAGAGGGGGTTGAGCTGAAACACTCCTTTCAAATGCAGAAGACTAAAGCCCTGAGTTGACTTTTTCCAGAGAGTGTCAGAAGAATAGAAAAATACAATATAAGGCCGACAGATTCTTATTTTGGGGGTACATGCTCAGGAAATACCAGGGGAAAACCCTGAGACTCGAATCGCCTTGCCCATCAAGGTCTATGCCACATGACCTTGTCATAGGTGGGATTCCTCACGCTGGCTTCTGGCAGAAACCCAAACCAAACAGACTTAAGGAATAAAGAGAGTTCATTAACTCACAAAAAGAAAGTCCAGAGTACGTTCTGACTTTATGAAAGGCTTGATGCAGTGGTTGAAACCCACTCAGTCACCAAGGCCCAGGGGGCTTCTAGCAGCTTGAAGGCTTAATGGTTTCAGGGTCACCATCTTCATATCACACCATCAGAGGGAGAAAGAGAGAATCTGTTTCAGTTACTTCCATGGAAGATAGAGGAAGCTCAGTAGCTTCTTGCTTTAAATTATCTATTGTGTGGCTAACCTTGGAGTCAAGGGAGGTAGACTAAGTTGATTGGCTTAAACTGACCCAGGACCCTCTGAGTGTCAAGGGATGGTGGTAGGGCCCACTCATGCCACTTGGGTGGTGGTTTAGTTGCTAAGTCATGTCCAACTCTTGTGACCCCATGGACTGTATCCTGCCAGGCTCCTCTATCCATGGATTCTCCAGACAAGAATACTGGAGTAGGTTGACCTTTCCTTCTCCAAGGGATCTTCCTAACCCACAGATAGAACTTGGGTCTCCTGCATTGCAGGCAGATTCTTTACTGACTGAGCCACCAGGGAAACCCCTGGTAATGTAAACCAAAGAGGGTGTGTGTGCTGAAGAAAAATTGCAAAGTTATGTCAAGGAGTAGGGCAGCCAACTAAAGATTTCTATTTGTTGAACAGAAATTATATTTGTTGACTAAATGAACAATTGAGTTCATATTGATTTTAGATGCCTTACCACAGAACCAAATCTTCAAATGCTGTGTTGGGATGGTAGAGATTATTTCTTGGATAATTTCTGAGAGGGCAGAGTAATATCAATATCTTCTTGTCATTCAAAGAAAAATTATCCATAAATTTCTATATTTCTCCAGATCAGTTTATTCTCTCCTGCTCTCTGTTCCCTTCTACACGTCTATCTTCATTTTCAGGAAAATATTTAACCCCTATTTTTCTGTTCTGTTCACAATGTGATAGAATCCTTCTCTGCATTAATTTTGCTGCTATTCTGAAATATGGAGTTTTTTCAAACCCTCAGTTCAAATCTAACCTCAATACCATTTAACTGTTAGTTCATCTTTCTTCTCTTTCAAAGACCAAAGATTAAATGTCAAAGTATCATCTGCTTTGCTCCTCATTTGCCTTTAGACTTTCCATCCCATACTAGACTCAATGTTTTCTAAAATGAGCTATGGGCTCCCAACCCAGCTGTATATCTGGTCTGGCAGGACATCGATTCCACCTGGGCTGAAAGCACAGTCCAATAGCAATCAAATAACCATGGCTTGTCAGATTAAATTTGTGGTCCCTTCTCTTTTTCCCTGTCTTCCTTTTAGTGAGATGATGGTTAGAACCTGCTATTACTTAGTGTTCAAAAATAGCTTTTTTGTTTTGTATCTGGAAAATATATAATTTATAGCATTTTGAAGAATGTGTATATTACAATTTGTATATGAAACTGATTCCTCTTAAATTATATAGCAGAGTTTTGACTTGTTCTTGTTTTTTTTTCCTCTCTTATAATTAGCTGCTATTCCAGTGACAGTTGTCAGTCACTGGAAATATATTCTTAATATGGATATTAATTTTCTAATTGTCAATATACAAAGTTTCATGCTCTGCTTCCTTCTTGGACCAATCCTAATGAACTAACTATGAAAATATGATTTTAAAAATTACTATAGCATAACTAATACTATGTTCTACATGACAGCACCAACAGATTTTAGATATTTCTAAAGCTGTAGAATTGGTTATTTACTCCAAAGACATGTTAAAATATTTTGACAAAGAGTGATATACACACTTTCCTTAGACAACCACACTAGTTTTTCTCTACTACTGGTTTAGGCTCCATATATTGAAACATAACTTGCTATGCTATTGAAGAGAATTGTCAGTTGCAAATATACTACAGAGCAAGGTATGGCCCTAAGAGGGTAAATTAAGGAGATGAATTAGGTTCATATCTCACTTCTAGGGCTTTGCTGGTGGTTCAGATGGTAAAGTGTCTGCTTGCAATGCAGGAGACCTGGGTTTGATCCCTGGGTCAGGAAGATCCCCTGGAGAAGGAAATGGCAACCCACTCCAGTACTGCTGCCTGGAAAACTCCATGGACAAAGGAGTCTGGTGGGCTACAGTCCATGGGGTTGCAAAGAGTTGGACATGACTGAATGACTACTCTTCTTTCCTTCTTTCTTTCTTCCCATGGCTTATTTGATATGAGCAGGTTATGTAACGTCTCTAACCTCACTTTCTCTCAGAAATAAATGAGCTAATGCAGAAGAGCACTTAGTACATGCTGGGATAGTGTAGGCACTTGGTGAATGGTGACTAACCCATAAATCCTCAGAAACTCCTCTCGAGCCCTCCTAGAGTTACCATAGCTCATTTGCATGAAGAGTGGGAGAATAACATATGGAGAAATGATTGATTCTTATAAAGTAAATGTTTTAAGAGAAAAATATCCTGAGAGTACAAAACTGGAACTAACAACTTTTTTAAACATATCTACCTGAAAAATGTCTGATTTATATATCATATCTTTACTGCAAACCTAGACTTGCCACATGTAAATGCTTTTAGAAACAGAGCCACACCCACTTTCATGCTGCAGCAGTAGTGAAGTAGTTGCATCAGAGATCACCTGACATGCAAGTTCACTTGAGTTCAGTCGCTCAGTCATGTCCAACTCTTTGTGACCCCATAGACTGCAGCACACCAGGCTTCCCTGTCCATCACCAACTCCTGGAGCTTCCTCAAATTCATGTCCATTGAATTGGTGTTGCCATCCAACCATCTCATCCGCTGTTATCCCCTTCTCTTCCCATCTTCAATCTTTCCCGGCATCAGGGTCTTTTCAAATGAGTCAGTTATTCACATCAGGTGGCCAAATTATTGGAGCTTCAGCATCAGTCCTTCCAATGAATATTCAGGATTGATTTCCTTTAAGATGGACTGGTTTGATCTCCTTGCTTTCCAAGGAACTCTTGAGAGTCTTCTCGAACACCACAGTTCAAAAGCATCAATTCTTCAGTGCTCAGCTTTCTTTATAGTATAACTCTCACATCCATACATGACTACTGGTATAACAGTAGCTTTGACTAAATGGACCTTTGTTGGTAAAATAATGTCTCTGCTTTTTAATATACTGTCTAGGTTTATCATAGCTTTTCTTCCAAGGAGTAAGAATCTTTTAATTTCATTGTGCAGTGTCACCATCTGCAGTGATTTTGAAGCCCCCCAAAATAAAGTCTCTCACTGTTTCCATTGTTTCCCCATCTATTTGCCATGAAGTGATGGGATCAGATGCCATGATCTTAGTTTCCTCAATGTTGAGATTTAAGCCAACTTTTTCACTCTCCTCTTTCACTTTCATCAAGAGGCTTTTTAGTTCCTCTTCACTTTCTGCCATGAGGGTGGTGTCATCTGCATATCTAAGGTTATTGATATTTCTCCCAGCAATCTTGATTCCAGCTTGTGCTTCATCCAGCCTGGCATTTCTCATGATGTTATCTGCATAGAAGTGAAATAAGCAGGGTGACAATATACAGACTTGACATGTTCCTTTCCCAATTTGGAATTAGTCTGTTGTTCCATGTCCAATTCTAACTGTTGCTTCTTGACTTGCATGCACATTTCTCAGGAGGCAGGTCAAATGGTCTGGTATTCCCATCTCTTTCAGAATTTTCCACAGTTTATTGTGATCCACACAGTCAAAGGCTTTGACATAGTCAATAAAGCAGAAGTAGATGTTTTTCTGGAACTCTCTTGCTTTTTAAATGATTCAGTGGATGTTGGCAATTTTATCTCTGTTTCCTCTACCTTTTTTAAATCCAGCTTGAACATCTGGAAGTTCACGGTTCATGTATTGCTGAAGCCTGGCTTGGAGAATTTTGAGTATAACTTTACTAGCGTGCGAGATGAGTGCAATTGTGCAGTAGTTTGAGCATTCTTTGGCATTGCCTTTCTTTGGGATTGGAAGGAAAACTGACCTTTTCCAGTCCTGTGGCCACTGCTGAGTTTTCCAAATTTTCTGCATACTGAGTGCAGCACTTTCATGGTATCATCTTTTAGGATTTGAAATAGCTCAACTGGAATTCCATCACCTCCACTAGCTTTGTTCATAGTGATGCTTTCTAAGGCCCAATTGATTTTGCATTCCAGGATGTCCAGCTCTAGTTGAATGATCATACCATAGTGATTGTCTGGGTCGTGAAGATCTTTTTCTATAGTTCTGTGTATTCTTGCCACCTCTTAATATCTTCTGCTTCTGTTAGGTCCATAACATTTCTATCCTTTAATGTGTCCATCTTTGCATGAAATATTCCCTTGGTATCTCTAATTTTCTTGAAGAGATCTCTGGTCTTTCCCATTCTATGGGTTTCCTCTATTTATTTCCATTGATCACTGAGGAAGGCTTTCTTATCTCTTCTTGCTATTCTTTGGAACTCTGTATTCAAATGGATATATCTTTCCTTTTATCCTTTACCTTTCACATCTCTTCTTTGCTCAGCTGTTTGTAAGGCCTCCTCAAACAGCCATTTTGCCTTTTTGCAGTTATCTTTCTTGGGGACGTTATTGATCCTTTCCTCCTGTACAATGTCACAAACCTCCATCTATAGTTCATCAGGCACTCTGTCTATCACATCTAATCCCTTGAATCTATTTCTTACTGCCACTGTATAATCATAAGGGGTTTGATTTAGGTCATGCCTGAATGATCTAGTGGTTTTCCCTACTTTTCTCAATTTAAGTCTGAATTTGGCAATAAGGAGTTCATGATCTGAGCCACAGTCAGCCCCCGGTCTTGTTTTTGCTGACTGTATAGAGCTTCTCTATCTTTGGCTGCAAAGAATATAATCAATCTGATTTCAGTGTTGACTATCTGGTAATGTCCATGTGTAGAGTCTTCTCTTTTGTTGTTGGAAGTGGGTATTTGCTATGACCAGTGCATTCTCTTGGCAAAACTTGGTTAGCCTTTGCCCTGCTTTGTTTTGTACTCCAAGACCAAATTTGCCTGTTACTCCAGGTGTTTCTTGACTTCCTACTTTTGCATTCCAGTCCCCTATAATGAAAAGGACATTTTTGGGGGTGTTAGTTCTAGAAGGTCCTGTAGGTCTTCATAGAACCGTTCAACTTCAGTTTCTTCAGCATTTCTGGTCAGGGCATAGACTTGGATTACTGTGATAATGAACGGTTTGCCTTGGAAACAAACAGAGACCATTCTGTCATTTTTGAGATTGCATCCAGTACTGCATTTCAGACTCTCTTGTTGACCGTGATGGCTACTCCATTTCTTCTAAGGGATTCTTGCCAACAGTAGTAGATATAATGGTCATCTGAGTTAAATTCACCCATTCCAGTCCATTTTAGCTTGCTGATTCCAAAAATCAATGTGTGAGGTTAATGTCTACGGTGGGGTTAATGGCAACATCCTCCAAGGGGGCTTATGCCATACTCAGGTCTACTGCACCCAAAGCCCCTGCCCCTATAGCAGTCCACAGCTGACCCTGCCTCCACAAGAGACACTCAAACACAGTTCTGGCTCAGTCTCTGTGGGGTCTCTGGGTTCTCGTGCACACAAGGTTTGTTTGAGCCCTCTGAGCATCTCTGGCAGATATGGGGTTTGATTCTAAATGTGATCTCACCCCTCCTACCTTCTTACTGGGGCTTCTCCTTTGCCCTTGGACGTGGGGTATCTTTTTTGGTTGAATCCAACATTCTCCTGTCAACAGTTGTTCAACAGTGAGTTGTAATTTTAGAGTTCTTGTAGGAGATGAGTGCATGTCCCTCTACTCCTCCATCTTGGATTCCAAGATGGCATGCAAAGCCTAGAATATTTAGTGTCAGTTCATTGGCAGAAAAAGTTTGCCAGCCCCTGGACTAGAATGTCACTTAAGATAACTAAAGGAAGACTTGAAGTATTCAGTGAATTGGTATAAATTAACCTTTAAATGCATTTTAGCAATCTTCTTCTAATACTATAAAAAATGTGTCAATATAATTCTTACAAGATAGAACATAAAAGACAAAATATATTTATTTTATGGAGGCTTATAGCCACATATTATAGCACTGAGTCCCCCGGAAGGCAGGATTGGAGAGAAGAACTTTATGCAGGTAGTTTATCTGGGAAGTAAACCCAAGATATAGCAGTGGGGGATTGAAATGATTGAAATAGGTATGAGAAAAAGGGTGTGTTATCCAGCTGATCATTGCTGTGGGAAACTGGAGCTTAATCCTTTAAAACAAACAAACAAACTCTGAATCACAAATAAATGCAACTGCACTGTTCACCTGAGGAATGGAGAAAGAGAGCATTCATCTACCAGCTTCAGTCTTTCATTGGAAAACTCCTCCATGAGGTGTTAATTCTCTTAAATGTCTGAATTTGCACAATCACCAATGCTAAATAATTCCCTCATGTATTCTTCAACTCAGCCACATAGAAAATGCAGGCTCAGAAAGTGACAAACACAATGTAGCTGTGGTGAGGTGGGTGAGGTGCTATCAGACTACTCAGACGAGAAGTGAGTTGCCTAGCTGTGGCTTGCAACCAAGAGGATCTGAGATAGGGCATGAGAGGTGTCCGCATGAGTACATGCTCAGTCGCTAAGTCATATCCAACCCTTTGCTCCTCTGTCCGTGGGATTTTCTAAACAAGAATACTGGAGCGGGTTGCCATTTCCTTCTCCAGGGGAACTTTACTACCCAGCGATCGAACCCATATCTGCATCGCAGGCAGATTCTGTACCACCAAGCCCCCTGGGAAGCCCATTCAATACAGTACATGATGTTTATTGAATGCTTAGGCTGTGCATGTCACTGAATGAGAAATGCTTTCTCTACATTATCCCATTAACTTTCATACCAGTACAATGAGCTGAATAGATTTCTTTAACTAGTTTTTGTGGTTAAATAAATTAATGAGGGGATTTAAATTAGAGACACTAAATAGATAATAATAACTGTAATAGAAGTTAACATTTACTTCCTAATTTTTTTTTATATGCTAGCCAATGTGACAGTCCCTTTACTTGAATTGATTCATTTAATTCATACAGTAGACTTCTGAGATAGGGGAACCTGTATTTTATGGATGAGAACACAAGGGTGTAGAGGGGTTATGCAACTTGCCTAAAGACACACAGCTGGTAAATGGCACAGTTTAGTTGGGACTCATGCCCAGGTATCCCTAACTCAAGTTCCTGCCCTTAAACATTCCCTTAAAGCTAGTTTCCAAAATTTTTTATAATTTCCTCTTGGCCAAACACAAATCTCTCATTGCAAACGTTTCTGTTAGAACTTTAGTGAGCATTACTTATTGATGCACTTTGACTAGACCAAATGCTCAGCCTAGATCTGTCAATAAAAAGGTTGAAAACCCCAACATGTTTATCATTTAATCAGTTATTTTAATCACTTGTTATTGATTACCTCACTGGAGAAGAGTGTACATCCCAACTAAATTACAATCAACAAGTATGCTAGAGTCTTAACCAAGTGCTTATGAGCTTTTAAATTTAATTCATTACTTAGCTTCTAGGTGATAGAAAAAGTGATCGGAGACTATAAATAGTATTTAAAAGCACATCAATATATTTTCAAGTGATTTTCACAGCACAGTGTACTGTAGCTTTACACATGGATGACAGGCAAAAGGCAGTGTCCCAGAATGAAAAGATAAAGTATGTCTTACTGCAACTTGTGGCAATGGGAATAGTCCTGAATCTAGAGTCAGAAGTCATGTGTTCTTGAGCCAGCTCTGCTACACAGGTGGCTCAATGCAAATCCTTTAGCCCCTCAAAGTCAATTCCCTGATGTTCACAAGGAGGCACAGCATACTTGCTGGACTATAATAAGGCTTTGATTAGGTCATATACTAGAGAACACTCAGTCAACCCTAAATATGAGGATAAACAGAAAGGATAGCTACCAGGATAGGAGTGAGTTTCAGCTAGGGGTTATAGTGGCAGTTGAGCTGATGTCAAATATGCCTTTTGCTACCTGTGAATATAATCAACTGATTATTTTCTATCAAAAATGATGGACCTACAGTTATACATTCAAGAAAGTAATACATGAAAGAATAAAAATTTACAAACTGCCAGGGAATCTCTTCAGACCCTGGGTAATCATAATGACCACTTATATTTCAGTAAGAACTTTGTCGATAGTCTTGCTGCTTGTGACATTAACATTTTAGGCTAAAGAAATAATTTCTGTTTTAAATAAGACCTTTATTCAGTCAAATATGCAGGAAACTTTGGAATAACCTTTGAAGTTTTAATTTAAGAAAAGGTGTTTCAGTTAAATAATGAACAAAAATACACTATAATTACAAGAAAGGGCAAAATATTTGTTGAATTGAGTAATAATAATAAATTGCTAACCTTTATTAAATGTTTACCGTGTACCAAACATTTAGCTAAACATTTTTATTCTTTCCTCTATTATTGAAGAATCTACCCTCTACCAGAAACAAAAATGCCACAGAATTGGTTTCTCATTTTTCCTCCATACCTACAAGTTTTTCAAAGTCATGTGAATAATATTTTTCCTTCCATTGCTAAGTAAAGTGTTCTGCTTAATAATTCTAGAACATGAGTGTGCTACATTTGAATTCAAATTCATCCATGACTGTTTAAGTGGAAATTGAGCTGAAACACACCTAGAGATTTGTAATGACATGGATGAGCCTGGAGGACATGATGTAAGAGAGGTGAAAGCGCCGTAGAAGGACAAACCTCTTGGTTCCACTCAAGGGTAGTGGTTACCAGGAGTGGAGGGGAAGAGGACTGGGGAGTTGTTCAAATGGAATACAGCCTCAGTTATATAAGAGGAACTTTTTCTAGAGACCTGTTTACAGCATAGTACCCATAGTCAACAATACTGCACAATGCACTTGAAGATTTGTTCAGAGAGTAGATCTCATGCTAGGTGTTCTTACCACAGTAAAGAAGCAAGCGAACAAATCCATCTTGCTAGAGAACAGCAATGCCCTGACCTTGCAAGACCAGATGAGTGAGGTAAAAGTTCATCTCTCTCTCAAAAAAGTCCTCTGGGACACTAGACTTTCTTTCTTCCCTGCCTCTGAAGCTTCAAAAGAAAAGCTTCTTGCTACCAAAGCTCTGGGACAAAGAAGAAATGACCTGTCTGTTCTCCATCTCAGAGCAAGTCAGTGAGCTGCCAAGAGCCTGCAGGGAAACGAGGTTGGTTGAAATAAACTTTCTGTGATGTTTTTGCAGGAGGTACATGCTGACATTGCTCCTGATTCTTCTATCAAACTTCTGTTGCACCTCCCTCAGTTTGTGATTTAATTCCTCCTTTACTCTCCGGATCCTTTGCAACGTCCCTGGTCTCCTTTATTCTATATCCTACTAGATCTGGAGTTGAGGTCTCTGGTGATCTGATCCTCCAGTGAAATCAGTATGCTAACTGCTGAAATGTTTCTAATTGTCCCACCTCAGTGTACACACACACACACACATACACAGGGGAAGATACACTTGATAGTACATGGATATACTCTGACAGATGTGTTGTTTTCTTTTTAATTGTGATGAGAATGCTTACTATGAGATCTACACTTTTAACAAAATTTTAAAAGCATGATACAATTTGTTGGTTATAGAGACAGTATCATACAATAGATCTTTAGAGAGTCGTCTTCTTGCATAATGGAAACTTTATGCCTGCTGAATAATAATCTCTCATTTCCCTGTCTCCTTTGCCCCTGGCATCTAATTCTATGTGTTTGACTAGTTTAGATACTTCTTAGAAGTGGAATCATACATTTTTGTGTGAAATATTTTTCAGCCTTAAAATAGGTATTTTTTAATTGGCACAAAGTTTGGGGCTTTCTATTATGTTGCTTTTACTTTGAATTAATTTTCCAAAATTTACAGAATTGAATATTTTGTCAAAAACTATGATTTCCGCCTTCTCTTAAAGTATTGATAGCTTCACAAAACTAGGTCACATTCCAATCTGAGAACAGCCCATGAAAGCTGAGAAGGGCCTGCTTTATAGATTGGCTACATTGCGTTAATATACCATTGTCGACTCATTACTCACTTTCTGTTACATTTCCTGGCTGGCTACTATAACATGAGGTGCTGCTAGTGGTAAAGAACCTGCCTGCCATGCAGGAGGCTTGAGATGCAGATTCAATATCTGGAAGATCCCCTGGAAGAAGAAATGGCAACCCACTCCACTATTCTTGCCTGGAGAATCCCATGGACAGAGGACCCTGGTGGGCTGCAGTTCATGAGGTCACAAAAAGTCAGACACGACTGAAGTAACTTAGCATGCACGCGCACACACACATACAAGAGGTGTGTTCTGAATTCTGAATACATAATATGAAATTTTAATCTTGACTGATAACCTTGAAACTATATGTCCTTTTGGCTGAGTGATCACTCTTCATGAGAAAAGCAAAACAAATTACATGCTTGCACGTCCCTTGCCAGGGACAAACACTTCCTTGTATCATCTAGACTGCCTTGTATCATCCAGACTGACTTAAGTCCCTTTTGATAAAATAGGAGGAGCTAGAGTGTGCTAGAATATAAGTTCCACGAGGACGAAGATTTCCATTTGCTTTCTTTGCTGCTGTATTTGCAGGGCCTGAAACGGTTGACACATAGAAAATACTCAATAAACACCACTGAATGACTAGATGACCAAATGCATAAGCTATCTGCATGTCTGCCAGCTTCTTGAGATAGCAAAAGAGTGTTCTCCTCATTTGGGTATTGTGACCCTATACCTTGGCTGAAGGATAAAACTAAAGATCTGAATTGTTTTATCTCTATAACAGAGATTTAGTGGTTAAAGCAATGTGGAATTAAACTGCTTACATTCCAACTCTAGCTTTCTATCAACGCTTGTATGACCCTGTATACATTACTTATCTTTTTTTGTACCTCAGTATCTCTATATAAAAAATGGCATTTACCTCATAAAAGTGAGTAAACTCGCTCAGTCGTGTCCAACTCTTTGCCACCTCAAGGACTGTCGCCGGCCAGGCTCCTCCATCCATGGAATTTTCCAGGCAAGGATACTGGAGTGGGTTGCCATTTCCTTCTCCAGGAGATCTTCCTGACCCAGGGATAAAAATTGGGTCTCCCACACTGCAGGCAGACTCTTTACCATCTGAGCCACCAGGGAAGCCCTCATTTCCCTCATAGAGTAATGAAGTTTAATAAAATAATTTACATAAAGCATTTAGCAGAATATTTAGCACAAAGCCCATGCTTGATAAATGCTAGATGTTAATGTTGTTACTGGAAGCTCCATTTTAGAATAGAGGCTAATAAGTCACTCTATCTGGAGCAGAGAATTCACCTAGGACAGTTGTGGAAGGTAACAGCAAACTAAGCAGAGGGCTCGGTGCTAAGGAATCTAGGCAGTGAGAGAGATACAGGGTGCATAAACAAGGAAATGGTTTAATATTCTCCCAAATATGCATGAGAAAATTAATCTGAATGTACCAGGGGATGATCTGGACTAAAGGAAAGGCAGGTACTCCCTATGGTCTCTATATGGACTAACACAGACCCTAGGCTTTCTTTTGCTTCTTTTCTTATCACATATGTAGAAATTATTCTTGGTTCCTTCAATCTGAGAAGTTTGATAGAGTTCTAAAACACTGATTAGTCTCTGGATTTGTAAATTAGGCAAAGCCAGGACCTTAGGCTGCCCCCCTCTGAGAAAGAACCCTGCATCAGCACTTCCAGAACAATGTACCAATCAAGGGAGGAAATGCCATTGCTCCGGTTGCTCTCCATGGTACTTATGCCTTTCAAAATATTGATAGCAGGCCCTTGTGAACAAGAGGTCATCTGGAAAGCTATCTTGGGAGCTCTTCAAAGCCAGCCCTCTCCATGAGTTTCCTTATGATCCAGTGAGAGGAGGAAGCAAAGAAGGACGTGTTGTTTGGGGTTGTTACAAGCTCTGCTCCACCTGAACTCTCTCCATCTATGGGTGGAAAATTCAGCTAGTCTCCAGTTTAGAGCTATTTCTCTAGGACTAATAAATGGTATTTCCTAAACTGTTAAGATTATTAAACAGGGGGCATCTTAGAGGTCTGCCCAGCCAGATACCCAGAGAAGGAAATTACTAAATAGCATCCTGAGAGAGGAAGATGGCTTTATGAAAAAAAAAAATAAAAAGATTTGATTCTATTTCCATTCAGATTATTAGCCTCTTACTCATGTATATATTTATTCACCTTTTCAACAAATATATACTGAATATCTATTCTTGGTGCTGCTGCTACTAAGTCACTTCAGTTGTGTCCAAATAGTATTGAATAACACAATGTACCTGTCAACATGGGATATATATATATGTGTGTGTGTATATATATATATATATATATATCACATGCAAGTTCTTTCTAATGCCTTAAAAAACCTGTACAGAATAATAATCAGCAGTTTGAATTTCAGGATCACACAAACCTGGGATAGAATCTCATACTATTTATACGGTTTTAGGGAAAATACTTAGTCTCTCTAAGCAGCAGCTACTTCATCAGTAAAATGAAGAAAATAGTAGAATCTATTTCATATCTCATTTTAAAGATTAAATTAAATAAAGCATATAAAGAGGTTATCATCATGCCAGGGACATAGTAAGTGTCCAATAAAAGATATTGAATTATAACAGACATGATATCTCTTGTAAAGACACAGTATTCATTCCTCCTCAACTTTTCAGAAATAGCTTACTCTAGTAACAGGTTTCATTCTACTCCCATGTTGTTATTCCTACACATCTATTGGTATGCCTTTTAAACTTATCTGGTTGTGAACAAAAAAATAATGAGAGAAAGAGCACTCATCTTTTGGAATCATTAGAAAAGCAGTAGATCAAGTTTATAAACTTGGCTTCATCAGTGTTATCAAACAGCTGTCAATGTGTGAGTTAAAGTATTAAAATAACTGGTTGCTTTAAGAGTTTTTCATTTTTTATTTTGGATATGAATTGATAATAAACAAAGCACATAACATTTAATAAGGTAGGCACTAGCAGTCATTAGAAAGGCAAAATAAAATGATCTCTTCTTAAATAATATTTGCAGTTCTCAAAATTTTATCTCAGTAAAAATGATATTACTCTTCCTCAAAAGCTGAACAGTCTAGAAGCCCTAGAATAAAAGAGTAATTTAAGGTAATCCTTACCATAACAATATCTAAAGTATCCTGTAGATTCATTCAAAATTAAAGGTTCATACATAAGGTTTTTATTATTTATGAATCTTTTTTTTCTGAAGCTCTTCTACCCATTTACTACCAACTATGCACTGGGGAAAAACTAGTTTTAGAAATAACTAAAAATTAGCCACCTATACAAATAATTTTTGAGGCCAAAGAAGTTATATGTATTATGTTTCTCCATTGTCTACCTGGAATTCAGTTAATTCCTTCAATTACTATTTGAAACTCAAATTCTCATGAACAAGGTAAACATTTAAGCTGC
Organism: Aepyceros melampus; assembly: GCA_006408695.1. NCBI lineage: Eukaryota > Metazoa > Chordata > Mammalia > Artiodactyla > Bovidae > Aepyceros > Aepyceros melampus. The sequence continues at coordinate 76,441 of SJXQ01006613.1, forward strand.
TATCAAGTGTTTATATTTTGACATGAATAAATTTATTAGCATGTTAATGTGTAATTATATGCCATTGACCAAGATTCAAACAGTCCTGAGGACTGGAAAAACGCAGAATCTCTTACTCTTATTCCATGTGAAAAATGAACAAATGTCAAAGTTCCACATACATGCTTATATCTACACATATATATTTTTTGTAAATGGGGGCATATTATACATACTGTTTTCAAATGTGTTTTTTAAGCCAGCAACAAATTTTGATGACTCTTCTGTGGTTTTGTGTGTAGGGCCACTATTTTAATAGCTACATGGTGCTCATGTTTTATGTAACCATCCTTCTTAATAGTGAACATCTAGGTTATTTCCAGTTATTTGCTATTGTAAAAAAAAATGATGAAATTAATGTTCTTGTATACATACATGTGTCTTTGGTATATTGCTATATATAGTTTTAGGATAAATTCATATATTCCAGACATAAAATTATAATAATATTGCTTAATGTATTTAAAATGTAATAAATTATGCCAACTTGCCTTCCAAAAATATTTCATTAATCCAGAATTCCACTGTGTATTTTAGGAATTATACAAGTAACAGAAAATCCTATTAAAAGCAACAAATAGATGGAGGTTTATTTTTCTCACGGGCTAGTAAGTGTGGAGGTAGACAGCTACTGGCATTTGTTCAGTTATATTATAGCTGCACGTCTGTGGCTTCCTTGGCCTTTCCCTTATGATGAAAGAGGACAGCCATTGCTCCAAGTATCATGTTTACATTCAAAACATAATAAAGCTAAGACAAGAAGGTATCTCCTACAAATTTACTTTCTTATCAGCAAACCTACAGTTTGAGAGTTTTTCATATATTTATTGGTAAAACTCTGTTATATGACCTCCACAGCTGCAAAGAAGTCTGAGAAATGACTGTTTACATTTTTGGTGTGTAATGTTGAGGTAGACAGGGAGAACGTGGCAGAAAATGGGTATGGGCTACCAAAAATCAGTGTCTATTAAGCCCACAGAAGTGATTGAGAATTCCCATTTTATTACATCCTTGACAATACTAGAAAACTCAAGCTTTTTACACATCTATTGGGTTACTGAAAACTATATCTGATTAAAAAATGTTTCATTTACCTAATAATCTATGAGATTTGTCATCTTTTTATTTTTTAAATATTTGGCCATTTATAATTCTCTTCTATGAATTTTCAGTTTGTATCAATTGTTCATGAATTGCTCATCTTACAACAATACATTCCAGGAGTAGGTTAACATAGAGAGATATTTCATTGGGATAAATCATGAGAAAATGATTACCAAATAAGAACTATGAACTGAAAAGTAGGACACTGAATATAAACCTCAAGAACTTCCTTTGTTTTTAAGTTCATCATTACATTAAAGAATAACTGTCCACTGCAAATCCACAAACTCAGAGGATCAGAGGGGTTGTATAGTTAAGGTGTTATTCTAAGATTCTTTGATAAAACTAGTTCAGATGTTCAGAATAACTAATCAGAATTACATATGGATTATGCCCACTTACTTAATGTTTCTAATCCTCAATCCAAAGATAATGAATCAGTAATTTTTTTTTTTTCTTTTTCCCTGACAAGGGGCATGGTTAATTCCAATATTTAGCAGGTTGGCATAGGCAAATCATTTCTCAAGGGGGATTATTTCTCTCCATGGTGCTGAAAGTAAATATCTTGGTAGGAAACAAAGAAAAATCAGGGGAACAAAATTTCAACAAAACTCACACTTCACAGTAGAAATTAGTACTTGTTTTCAAATCAAAAGAACCAACAGACTACAGTGTAAATAAACTGTTCGTTTTATAGATTTAATAAGTATTAGCTAGCAAAATAAATTATTTTCTATGTAGAGCAAAAATTTAATCAATTTGATCTCTAATATAACAATATCTAGTGTCGCTCATTTTAATGTCTTAAATTTGCTCTATTTATTACCTTAGTTTTAAAGCTAAAAATCCCTATATTCATCTTTGGGAAAATTCACTAGGGATATTAAGAGACCTACTGACCTAATCTCCCTTACCTTTTGTCTCATATCTCATAATAGAAAAGAACTTCCCCAAAATTACCTAAGGACTTTGGGTGGGAAAATTTCTATGTAGCTACAACAGTTGTCTACTAACTGTAACTACAGTTAGTTCAACAGTGTGCAAAACTTTAGGTACAGACTCTGGAATTAGACTTTCTGAGTAGAAACTCCAATTCTAGTACTTATTATCTATATGATTTTAGGTAAAACTGTTATCTTCTCTTTGTTTCAAGTTCTTTTTATGCTAACTGGGAATAGTAACAGTATATATTACATAGAGTTATTATGCATGTTTAATAACATTTAATGTATATAAATGTCTCTATGCCTGTTCTGTAGTAAGCATTAAGAAATTTAGCATTAACTACATGTTTCCTACTAAGCACCACAGATAACCATTAGCAAATTATTAAACACATGCCTCTACATGCCATCCCTCTATGTACATAAAAAAATACATATGTCTCAATTATAATACAATTTTATAATCTTTGAAACTAGACTATAGATCTAGGAAGTAAGAATCTTCTCTGTTGCTTACCACAATAATTATATCAGTTATCTGCTGCTGCAAAAAAAAAAAAAAAACTATAAATGGGTGAAATGGAAAAGAGGATGTTCTTTGATCTGTTCTTTTGATGCATTATTTTTAAGTCTTATTTATTTTTGATCTTATGAATTTTCGTAAATAGACCAAGTATGGGTTTACAGATGAGGAAACTAAGACAGGGAGGTTAACCTATTCCCGCTCCATTCACTTAATAGAAAACTCCCCTTCATAGAATTCTGTTCTATACAGGTGAGCATCACATTAAAAGATTCTTAGTTGTTTAGAAGTGACAAAAAAATGTACTGGAGAAATATAGTGAAAATGAGTATACTACCCAAAGCAATCTACAGATTCAATGCAATTCCTATCAAGATACCAGCGGTGTTTACACTGATGAAAGAAATCAAAGAGGGCACTAATAGATGGAGAAATATACCATGTTCATGGATCAGAAAAATCAGTATAGTGAAAATGAGTAAACTATCCAAAGCTATCTACAGATTCAGTGCAATTCCTATCAAGCTACCAGCGGTATTTGTCACAGAGCTAGAACAAATAATTTCACAATTTGTATGGAAACACAAAAAACCTCGAGTAGCCAAAGCCATCTTGAGAAAGAAGAATGGAACTGGAGGAATCAACCTGCCTGACTTCAGGCTTTACTACAAAGCCACAGTCATCAAGACAGTATGGTACTGGCACAAAAACAGAAATACAGATCAATGGAACAAAATGGAAAGCCCAGAGATAAATCCACACACCTATGGACACCTTATCTTCGACAAAGGAGGCAAGAATATACAATGGATTAAAACAATCTCTTTAACAAGTGGTGCTGGGAAAACTGGTCAACCACCTGTAAAAGAATGAAACTAGATCACTTTCTAACACCATACACAAAAATAAACTCAAAATGGATTAAAGATCTAAACGTAAGACCAGAAACTATAAAACTCCTAGAGGAGAACATAGGCAAAACACTCTCTCACATTTAGCTTTCTTTGTAGTCCAGTTCTCACATACATACATGACTACTGGAAAAACCATAGCTTTGACTAGATGGACCTTTGTTGGTAAAGTAATGTCTCTGCTTTTTAATATGCTGTCTAGGTTGGTCATAGCTTTTCTTCCAAGGAGCAAGCATCTTTTAATTTCTTGGCTGCAGTCACCATCTGCAGTGATTTTGGAATCCAGGAAAATAAAGTCTCTCACTATTTCCATTGTTTCCCCGTCTTTGCCATGAAGTGATGGGACCGGATGCCATGATCTTAGTTTTTTCAATGTTGAGCTTTAAGCCAACTTTTTCACTCTCCTCTTTCACTTTCATCAGGAAGCTTTTTAGTTCCTCTTTGCTTTCTGCCATATAGGTGCTGCCATTTGCATATCTGAGTTTATGGATATTTCTCCCTGTAATCTTGATTCCAGCTTGTGCTTAATCCAGCCCAGCATTTCACATGATGTACTCTTCTTATAAGTTAAATAAGTAGGGTGACAATATACATTCATTCAACTAGAATAAGATATTTTTTTTCCTATCTAGCTTGTGATAATTTTGATTTATGCACATCTTCTTTACTATACATTAACTTTTTTGTTTTTTTTTTAAATTAATTTTAATTGAAAGATAATTCCTTTATAATATTGTGATGGTTTTTGCCATTCACCAACTGAATTGGCTAAAGGTATGCATGTGTCCTCCCTATCCTGAACCTCTTCACACCTCCCTCACACCTCATCCCTCTGGGTTGTCCCAGAGCACTGGCTTTGGGTGCCCTACTTCAAGCATCAAACTCGCACTGGTCATCTGTTTCACATACGATAATGTACATGTTTCGACGCTATTCTCTCAAATCATCCCACTCTCTCCTTCTCCCACCAAGTACAAAAGTCTGTTCTTTACATCTGTGTCTCCTTTGTGGCCCTACATTTAAGATCATTAGCACCATCTTTCTAAGTTTCACATATATATATATATGTGTTAATATGTAGTATTTGTCTTTTTCTTTCTGACATTTCACTCTGTGTAATAAGCTCCAGATTCATCCACCTCATTAGAACTGACTCAAATCATTCCTTTCTATAGCTGAGTAATTACGTACCACAGCTTCCTTATCCATTCATCTGCTGATGGACATCTAGTTTGCTCCATCTACTGTTTCACATACGATAATGTACATGTTTCAACGCTATTCTCTCAAATCATCCCACTCTCTCCTTCTCCCACCAAGTACAAAAGTCTGTTCTTTACATCTGTGTCTCCTTTGTGGCCCTACATTTAAGATCATTAGCACCATCTTTCTAAGTTTCACATATATATATATATGTGTTAATATGTAGTATTTGTCTTTTTCTTTCTGACATTTCACTCTGTGTAATAAGCTCCAGATTCATCCACCTCATTAGAACTGACTCAAATCATTCCTTTCTATAGCTGAGTAATTACGTACCACAGCTTCCTTATCCATTCATCTGCTGATGGACATCTAGTTTGCTCCATCTCCTAGCTATTGTAAACAGTGTTGCAATGAACATTGGGGTTCATGTGTTTCTTTCAATTCTGATTTGCTCTGGGTGCATGCCCAGCAGTGAGATTGCTGAGTCCATGGCAGTTCTATTCCCAGTTCTATTCCTACACTGTGCTCCATAGTGGCCATGCTAGTTTGCATTTCCACCAACAGTGTAAGAGGGCTCCCTTTTCTCCACACCCTCTCCAGCATTTATTGTTTGTAGAGTTTTTGATGATGGCTATTCTGACTAGCATGAGATGATACCTCATTGTAGTTTTGATTTGCAATTCTGTAATAATGAGTGACATAGAGCATCTTTTCATGTTTTTATTAGCCATCTGTATATCTATCACAATAAACTGTGAAAAATTCTGAAAGAGATGGGAATACCAGACCACCTGACCTGGCTCTTGAGAAATCTGTATGAGGGTCAGGAAGCAACAGTTAGAACTGGACATGGAACAACAGACTGGTTCCAAATAGGAAAAGGAGTACGTCAAGTCTGTGTATTGTCACCCTACTTATTTAACTTCTATGCAGATTACATCATGAGAAATGCTGGGCTGGAAGAAGCACAAACTGGAATCAAGATTGCCGGGAGAAATATCAATAACCTCAGATATGTAGATGACACCACCCTTATGGCAGAAAGTGAAGAGGAACTAAAAAGCTTCTTGATGAAAGTGAAAGAGGAGAGTGAAAAAGTTGGCTTAAAGCTCAACATTCAGAAAACGAAGATCATGGCATCCGGTCCCATCACTTCATGGGAAATAGATGGGGAAACAGTGTCAGACTTTATTTTGGGGGGGCTCCAAAATCACTGCAGATGGTGACTACAGCCATGAAATTAAAAGACGCTTACTCGTTGGAAGAGGAATTTCAGCTTCAACGTTAGTCTTTCCAATGAATATTCAGGACTGATTTCCTTTAGGATAGACTGGTTGGATCTCCTTGCAGTCCAAGGGACTCTCAAGAGTCTTCTCCAACACCACAGTTCAAAAGTATCAATTCTTCTGCTCTCAGCTTTCTTTACAGTCCAACTCTCACATTCATGCATGACTACTGGAAAAACCATAGCCTTAACTAGACAGACATTTGTTGGCAAAGTAATGTCTCTCTTTTTAATATGCTGTCTATGTTGGTCATAGCTTTTCTTCCAAGGAGCAAGCATCTTTTAATTTCATGGCTGCAGTCACCATCTGCAGTGATTTTGGAGCCCAAAAAAATAAAGTTTGCCACTGTTTCCCCGTCTATTTGCCATGAAGTGATGGGACTGGATACCATAATCTTTGTTTTATGAATGTTGAGTTTTAAGCCAACTTTTTCACTCTCCTTTTGCAGTTTATTAGCATGTAAATTGTTCTTCAGTTACTGATTTGAAACTGAGTGGAGGTCAACTCATAACTACTTTTCTTTTTATAATACAATTATAATTTCTGCTAAATAAGAAAGGTTTAATGAAATGAAATTTGTCTAATAGCAGAATAACACATGGGGAAGGTAAATATCTGTTTTTAACATTCAATAATTTTATTACAATGAAATGAATTCAAAATGCTGATGGGTTAACATTCAATTCAGTAACACATGGATAATAGTGAAATCCTTCAAAGTATGAAAACATTAAGTTGAACCTCATGTAGACAAGAAAGGTAACAGAGAAATGATTGAGTTTTGGCTGTGAAATAGCATTCATTTAGATCATGACTCTGTTATTTGTAGGTTGTCTGAAGTTGGGAAAAATCTAATCTCTCTATTGTTTCTCACTGCATATTAGGAATAAATAATAGAATCTGTCAGATCACCGTTTTCAGAGTTAATGTAAAGTGTTTAGAATAGCTCCTAGTAGGTAGTGGTGTGCTGAGAAATGTTAACAACTGGCTCTGCAAAAAGAAGTTCTGATGTAGTGTTTGCCAATTTTCTATAATGTAAATATTTCCATCATGGAGTAAATGCCCTCAAGATGACATCACCAGATGCTCAGTTGGAAAGAGACATGCACGACTGGTGTTCACTCACCTATGTGACCCAGCTCCAGCACGCTACAGATAGTGAGCATTAAATAAATCTTAATTGTTGTTTACATATTAAAGTAATGAATGACACTTAAGAACTTTTAGCTCATGAATCAGATGTGCCTGTATTGTGATCATCTAGTTTGATGGCATATTTAGCTTATGATTTATGATATAAAAGTCTAATAAGCAATATACATTAGCTTTAGTTTCCTTGGTGGAATTAAGTTCTGCATTTTATATTTATTAGTTTGCAAAACACTCTTTAATTTACATTGTGGTTGTACATTACATTTGCATTTCCCAGGTTCTTTGTGTTTACATTTTTGATTGTGATGTTGTCTCCCTACAGAGTTTGACTTTTTATTTATATTCTCATTGTCAGGCATAATGAATTGTGAAAAGGAGAAAAGAAAAAGGTAAATTGAAGGAGCAACTTGTTAAGGTAATGCCTTCCAGATGAGGCAGCAACTGCTCACTTACTGAGGTTGTAAGTTCTCAATAGGCTTCCCATGTTGAATCTCTTTGCAAGCATCTCTCTACCTATCTTAGGCAACACACAGTTCAGGCCTCCTTCCCCCTGGGATGACCTTTTAAGAGTGAAATATCAGGATGTGTGACAAGTAATAGAGAAGGAGGCCAAAAGCCTTGTCTTGCAGAGTGGCAGTAATCGTTATAAGTCTAAAAATCCATCCCAATTATTATATCTGGCCGAATAAGTATTTACATAAAGAGGGCTCAAAATGTGCATAGAAAAAGATTAGCTTAGATGTTGACAAGAAATTATGCTGAGATTTAATGACTTATTATATACATTAATAACAAAGCCCCTCATGCTAGAACAGTACCAATTTTTCTTCAGAACAGTTAGAACAAATAATTTATCTTGACATTGAAATCGTAAATACAAAAGTATATATAACTAACACTTCTTCAGAATTTAGATATACACAGCTGGCTATGATGTTATTATTTTGGCTTGCCTCATAGCTGGAACCAGGAGCTGTATATCATTTTGTTTGACCTTTAGAAATTTATAGTACACTTAAGTAAAAAGAGTTTTGTTAGTATATTTTGGAGGATGGTTTTGAGGAGTTTTGGGGAAGGAGACCACTTTCCTTTCAAGAGTCACTTGCAATTAATCCAAGAAACCCAGAAGGGGTTGCTTTGGAGATGTCTTTACCCAGCTAGAGTGGCAGAGGCCAGGGTCCTACTATTACATTTTACTTTTCAGATGTTGCTAATAGTATTAGTAGCAGTTTTGGAGACTATGTGCAATGTGTGTGTGCTCAGTTGTTCAGCTGTGTCTGACTCTTTGCGACCCAATGGACTGTAGCCTGCCAGGCTCCTCTGTCCATGGAATATTCCAGGCAAGAATTCTGGATTGGTTTGCCATTTCCTATTCCAGGGGAACTTCCTGATCCAGGGATTGAAAACACTAGCCAAAATTACTCATCCCTGAAACAATCCTCTCAGGTAGATTATTTTTATTCCAAATTTACAAGTGAGAAAATTGAGGTTAAATAGATTTGTTAATTTGCCAAAGGTTGTGGTTACCAATGAAGAAACCTACTTTTCAAAATTTTATCTACGCTTCCACAGCCCCCTTCCTTAAGACACTGAAAAACAAGACTTCTGTTAGATCTTATTTTCCCATATTTTTATGTTATGATTTTTTCTTCTCAAAAAATCTTATTAGCTTATTCAGGAAGCAATGTCCATTCTTTATATTTTGTCCTTGTTCTCTATCACTGTACCTAAAAAGATTCTCTTGAAGATTGAAAATAACATTTTTCGAGTTATAAAGATACAAATTTAGAAATATGAAATATGGAAAAATGCCTATATTATCAGAGAGGCACTCAAAGCCTAACTCTGCTACTCTGATACTCCGTGAAAGAGCAACTGCTTTCCATGGACACTTGGATTCCAAAAACCACAAATGAAAGATATTTCACTTTATTCAAATTAGTTATAAATTTAAGGGTATATAAAACCACGTCCACAGGCACACCTCATTATGTTGCACTTTATTTTGCTTCACAGGTACCAGTTTTTTGTTTTTTTTTTTTTTTGTCGCAAATTGATTTCTGGCAACCCTGAGTTGAGCAAGTCTCTTGGCACCATTTTTTCCCTAAAGCATTTTGTTCATTTTATGTCTCTGTGTCCATTTTGATAGTTCTCACAATATTTCAAATGTTTTCATTGTTATTATTTTTGTTATAGTTATCTATGATCAGGAATCTTTAATGTTAATAATTCAAATAGATTAAGACTTGCTGAAGGCTCAGATAGTGGTTAGCATTTTTTTAGCAATAAAATATTTTTAAAGTATGTGCATTTTTTTTTTTAGGCAATGTTATTACACATTTAATAGACTATACTAGAATGTAAATATAACTTTTATATGCACTGGGAAGCCAAACAACTCAGGTGACTCCCTTTATTGCAGTGGTCAGAACCGAACCTGCAGGATCTCTGAGGTGTGCTTGTAGCTGGTAAGTATTGGGGCTGTTTTCAGAATTGTCTCAATATTATTTGGATAAACAAACTATCTTGAAAAGCAATCAGTCACCAATAAGAATCAGCTTTAAAAGAGGAAAGCTGATTCTTTTTTAAAATTTTTATTTATTTATTATTTTTTTCTGCACAAATATTCGTTTTATTTTTTAATATAAATTTATTTATTTTAATTGGAGGCTAATTACTTTCCAATAATTGAAGGATATTTGCTTTACAGAATTTTGTTGTCTTCTGTTAAACCTCATGAAGCGCCATAGGTATACATATATCACCTCCCTCCTCATTGCACCCCTCTAGGTTGATACTGCTTGTGTTTCCTGAGACATACAGCAAATTCAGCAGATTCCCCTTGGTTATCTATTTTACAGATGGTAATGTAAGATTCCATATTACTCTCTCCATACATCTCACTCCTCCCTTCTCCCCATGTCCATAAGCTGTTTTTTTTTTTTTTTTGGAAAAAGATAACTGAACTTATATTGCTACAGAACACAATGATCCGATTGTATACTTCTGGGGACAGAAGCTCAAACTGCAGACCCAAGGTAGCTACCATTTATCATAGAATCTGAGAAAGCAAAGCAGACACAGAATACTGACACATCTTGATTATTTAGCTTTTCATTTTTTTCTGTTGTTAAAAATTGATGGTTCATGTCTTTTCCAGACTGTTTTAAATGCAAACAGGAAAAGCTAGTGTAGTCTGAAGTCAGGGAGCCTGATTCCTGTAGCTCCATTTTCCTTGCTCAAGATCAGTTTGGCTATTTGGTGTCTTTTGTGTTTCTATACAATTTTAAATCTTTGTCCTTGTTCTGTAAAAAATGCTGTTGGGTATTGCCTTGGGTATTGATGGTTGATTCTCCCAATCCTAACACATGCTATGTCTTTCCAACCTGTTTACGTTACTTTCGATTTCTTTCATTAGCATCTTATAGTTTTCAGAGCACAGGTCTTTTCCTTCTTAGGTAGGCTTATTCCAAGGTATTTTATTCTTTTTGATGGCAATGGCAAATGCGACTGTTTCCTTAACTTCTCTTTCTGATTTTTTGCTGTTAGTGTGTAGAAATGCAAGAGATTTCTATTTATTAATTTTGTAATTTGAAAATTCATTGATAAGCTCTAGTATTTTTATGGTACATCTTTAGGACTATCTATCTATTGCTATACCTGCCATCTACAAATTTGTGATGGCCTGTGTTGCATAATCAACCACGAGCAAGTGAGTTTCCTCCATGGAGGTCAGCAAGTTAGGAGGGTGAACAGAAAATCCTGAGAAGGGCATCCAGAAGACATAAGCAAGCAAATGTCTTAGCAAGACTGTTCAGAGCTGTCAGGAACCAATGGGGGAAGTGAGTGGTGGCATAGGTGTTCGCATTAAGCAAACATCAAAAGGCCATTTGACATTGAGACCTCTTTCATTGGTTATCTTCAGATGATTATTTAAACTGTTCAATGCTCTGCTGCCTAGAAGTACCTTTTTTAAAGCTATGATATAGTTCTCTATAGTTCCCTAAGTCTGACTTTAGGAAGTAAATTCAAAATATTTTTGCATGAGATAGGACAGGCTATGTATAGTGAGTACTTTGAAGATGAAAATGGAGAACAGATCACTAGGGATTTTTCTATTTTGATAAGCCATGCCAACCTTGTGCTTGAGAGAAAGGGTTTGTCAGCTCCTGTTCAAAAGTCCTGGCAGCAATACTTCCCTTGAGATATAGCTTTAAATACTCTTCTTAAAAGCAGTGATTTTTATCAAAGACCAGCAGTTTAAAAATTCATATGATCTTGGACTGTTTTTTAAAAAATGCTGTTTTCAAACCCAAAATATTTAACTAAAAATTTCCTTGCAAATTAACAAGGACTCTGATAGCAGGCTCAATGAATATATCTTCAGATTTCCTTTTACTTCTTCTTAAAAAAAAAAATCTTATTCTCCTTACTTGCTAATGGTTATCTCTCACATTTAGGGCCCTGGACTAGCTAATTTGCAAGGCTGAATTACAAATTTCTGAAAAGTTGGTAGGGTCAAAATTTCTATCTTTTCCTAACAACTTCAAAGTCAATTTTAAATTTTTTGCATGCTTCTTTGTTGGGCCCATAGAATAAATACAGAATTTTAAATATTTATGTTATTGCAAAAATTAAGAAATAGATATATAGAATAAAATGTAATTCTGCATATCAAGATAACTATTAAAGTACCAAATTTCTTTTCCAAAGATAATAGGGTTATTCACTCTTAATTTATTTAGATAGAATTTATTAAATAAATGTGTATCCCCAGTGGAGTCTAAAAGACCTGAGCTTAATTTAAGCCTATCCATCTAGGACTTCATTACATAATGTCTAGTATTACTCTCAATTTATTCAATTCAAATCTTGTCTTCCCAGGAAAATAATGGGCTTCTTGAAGTTAAGAATTTGGTCTTACTTTACTGTTATACCTTTGTAATACCTAACAGTGAATCTTGGATATAGACTATACTTCATAGGTGTTTGGAACTTAGTATAATTAAATCTCAAATTCCACACTGTGTATTCTGTACAGTGAGTTGTATTTTGTGTATTTTGAATATGATACATCTTCTATATTAAGCATCTGCTAGCTGTATCCCAAATCCTGGTCATCCTCATTTTTGTAAACAAAGTTTGATTGGGGCACAGGCACACCTGTTTATTTGCATGATATCTGTGGCTGCTTTCCTATTCCTTGGCAGAGCTTAGTAGCTGGGACTGAAACCCTGCAGCCCAGCAAACCAAAGTATCTGGCACTTACAGGACTCTAAGATTGCTGCCCTCCTTTCTTGATAGTACTTATCTTTGATAGAAAATGTAAGTTCTTAGGGACTGAATTATTTGATATTTTACTGTTCTTATAAAGAAAGCTGAACACTGAAAACTTGATGCTTTCAAACTGTGGTGTTGGAGAAGACTCTTGAGAGTCCCTTGGACTACAAGGAGATCCAACCAGCCATTCCTAAAGGAGATCAGTCCTGAATATTCATTGGAAGGACTGATGTTGAAGCTGAAGCTTCAATATTTTGGACACCTGATGCGAAGAACTGACTCATTTGAAAAGACTCTGATGCTGGGAAGCATTGGGAACAGAAGGAGAAGGGGGCGACAGAGGATGAGATGGTTGGATGGCATCACTGACTTGACAGACAGGAGTTTGAGTAAACTCCAGGAGTTGGTGATGGACAGGGAAGCCTGGCGTGCTGCATTCCATGGGGCCAAGAGTCGGACACTACTGAGCAACTGAACTGAATTGAGAAGTAAATTAGATTATAATACTTCCTGATGCTGAATATTTTAGCTAAGATTTTCCAGTAAGAGCAAGTATCAAAAAGATTAAAAAAAAAAAGGAGGTTGTACCATTTTTCTTGCCATAGCGACTATATTTCTGATTAAAGGCAGAGAATAGATACATTAAAATACATCTTAAAAATGCAGTTTGGTTTCTTGCCAGTATAAACCTTCATTAAAGCCAAGATTCAGAATAAATTAAAAGGTTGAAACAGCCCACTTTGTATTAGAGAAAATACACAGCTGCCTTAAAAAAGGAATTGAATTGGCTGGTTGTCATAAACTGCTCTTTGAGGCTGCCAGTTTACCTAAAGTGTATTCATAAAATTCACTTAGCATTGGTTCAAATAATGGTTTACTTAGTGATCTTAAAAATGCAATTATTTCTTTGTTATGTTGATTTTATAAGACAATGTTTATGTTGAAAGGTGAAGAGCAACCCTTTACAGTCTTTGCTACTTTAAGATAGTATTTCATGCTATAGAAAGTTAATAATCGTCTTTATTATTGTTTCAGATGGAAATAATGAACAACTTGTATTTAATGCTATCATAAAACCCAAGAAAAATACTATGGAAAGCACTTAACTTAAGAAGTTATATTATTTGAATATTTTAAAGCACTTGATGAGTTTTGACATATCAATTGTGTCTCATGATTCCTTGATTTTTAGACTATTGTTTTGTGTGTGTGTGGTTACTCTATTCCATACTACTTGTCAGTACATGTTTAGATGGGGGAATATATTTCCCCATATGATTGAGAAGATATAAAATGCTTTTCATTTATTATAATACCTAGAAAATTTAGAAACAGTGGCACTAAGATCAGAGAATGAAGAGACCCACATTTCATAACGCTCACAAAGTAATAACATGGTGCATTTTCTATAAAATAAAAATGGTGCATCTTCTATAGGTTGCTGCTGCTGCTGCTAAGTTGCTTCAGTCATGTCCGACTCTGTGCGACCCCATAGACGGCAGCCCACACGGCTCCCCTGTCCCTGGGATTCTCCAGGCAAGAACACTGGAATGGGTTGCCATTTCCTTCTCCAGTGCATAAAAGTGAAAAGTGAAAGTGAAGTCGCTCAGTCGTGTCTGACTTAGAGACCCCATGGACTATAGGCTACCAGGCTCCTCAGTCCATGGGATTTTCCAGGCAAGAGTACTGGAGTGGGGTGCCATTGCCTTCTCCACTTCTATAGGTTAGTATCTATCTATTTATAGATTGTTTCTGGTATACTCTTGAATACATGTAATTGTATTCCTATTTTGCTGATAAGTTTCAAAAATGCTAAGTAATTTGCTCAAATTCAGGACCAGACCAAATTCATCTGACCAGTAGTGTTAGGGATTTATTTCCATGGTTTCCTGCAAGGGTAGAGTATAAAAGAGCCCTTTGTTATTTTCATGAAACATCACAATTCTGGTAGAAAGTAGCCACATAATGTACTCAGAGGAGAGTTGATGGGAGCAAGTAGTTGTTGGTCTTAGAGTTCTCAGCCTAGTAGCTAATTTTTATTGAGAATCTTCTATTTTCTGCATTTATCTTATTATAGAATTTTAAAATGATTTGGATGATGTTTGTCCAAGATCAAGCCATTATTATATTTGGTACAGACAACATTAACACCTACCTCTCTCTGTTGCCAATGTTTTGACTTCTAGCCACAAAGTTCTGTGACTTCTGGTACTTCAATAATATGAAGTGGAAAACCATAAAACCCCGCAATGATTTAATTGAGTGAGAGTTCAAATACTGTCAACAGCCTACAGAATCTGAATATTCATTCTTAGATAAACATAGGAGAAGAGTTAGCTAAATGCTTCTTTTCTCCTCTTGTGTATATGGCAGTGATAGATAAAGATCATAAATTTTTAAGAACTTTTTATTTTATATCAGAGTATAGCCAATTAACAATGTTGGTAGTTGTGATAGTTTTAGGTAGAGAGCAAAGGGACTCAGCCAAACGTATACATGTATCCATTCTCTCCCAAACTCCCCTCACATCTAGGCTGTCCTATAACATTGAGCAGAGTTCCCAGTGCTATACAGCAGGATCTTGTTGGTTATCCATTTCAAACATAGCAGAGTGTATGTACAAGGATTGTGATACTTTTGAAAAATATTTACATTGAAACTTCATTTGGTGGCATGGCCCATCTTCAGATGCTGGCTTCTTAAAGAGTTTTGAATATCACTCAAAAGCCAGCTTCTCAGCCTTAAACCCAGGTTTTCTGCTTATTACAAAGAGAAAAAGGAGTATTTTATCCATATCCTCTCCTATAAGAGATGAAGGAATCAGCTGTAGTAAAAAGCAGAGAATTAAGATGGCATTGTGGAGAAGGCAATGGCACCCCACTCCAGTACTCTTGCCTGGAAAATCCCATGGACGGAGGAGCCTGGTGGGCTGCAGTCCACGGGGTCGCTAAGAGTCGGACACGACTGAGCGGCTTCACTTTCACTTTTCATTTTATGCACTGGAGAAGGAAATGGCAGCCCACTCCAGTGTCCTTGCCTGGAGAATCCCAGGGACGGGGAGCCGTGTGGGCTGCCGTCTACGGGGTCGCACAGAGTCGGACACGACTGAAGCGACTGAGCAGCAGCAGCAGCAAGATGGCATTGGTTCCCTGAGCAGAGACCCAGCCACTCGTCCACCACAGCTGAGTACCGTGGGGAAGGTGTTCTGCGTGGTAGCAGAGAGGGGAGGCATGAGAGCAGAGAAACAATTATCTAGCTTTTTATGAAACTAGTGGAACCTGCAAGTTTTGTGCAGCGTCTTTGCATCCAGCATGGTAACTAGCATCAGTGACTGAATGAGATGTCTTGTCAGTGGCTTGAGAGCTACTTCAAGAGCCCTCTACCCTTCCACCCACCCAAATATGGGAGGAAATCAAGTGTATCACGTGTTCCCAAGAGGCAGGTAGAAGTGACCAGGATCCCACAGTCCTGGGGAGGTCTCATGGTAAGAGTAAGAAAGGGGCAGACCTGTATGGACCTGGTGCCTGGAAGGCAAGAGAATGACGCGGCAGGACCATGTGTGGGAGAGTGGAGGCTGGTGTGGGCTGTGCACATCAGTAGAAGCCAGCATAGACAGACAGTTATCCTGATGGCACACACAAGTCCCTCTAGTCTGAGCAAAGAAGCTCTCTGAGAGCTTAGCTCACTCACAGCAGAAGGAAGGTGAAGATGGAGTGGTGGGCGGGGGAGGGGAAGTGGGAATTTTTGATTGCTGAAGTAATTGAATATATTCACTTCAGTTCAGTTCAGTTCAGTCACTCAGTCGTGTCTGACTCTTTGCAACCCTATGAATTGCAGCACGCCAAGGAAGGCAATGGCACCCCACTCCAGTGCTCTTGCCTGGAAAATCCCGTGGATGGAGGAGCCTGGTGGGCTACAGTCCATGGGGTCGCAAAGAGTCGGACACGGCTGAGCGACTTCACTTTCACTTTTCACTTTCCTGCACTGGAGAAGGAAATGGCAACCCACTCCAGTGTCCTTGCCTGGAGAATCCCAGGGACTGGAGCCTGGTGGGCTGCCGTCTGTGGGGTCACACAGAGTCGGACACGACTGACATGATTTAGCAGCAGCAGGAGGCCGCCCTGTCCATAACCAACTCCCAGAGTTCACTCAAACTCATGTCCATTGAGTCTGTGATGCCATCCAGCCATCTTATCCTCTGTCATCCCCTTCTCCTCCTGCCCCCAATCCCTCCCAGCATCAGAGTCTTTTCCAATGAGAACTCTTTGCATGAGGTGGCCAAAATATTGGAGTGTCAGCCTCAGCATCAGTCCTTCCAATGAACACCCAGGACTGATCTCATTTAGGATGGGTTGGTTGGATCTCCTTGCAGTCCAAGGGTCTCTCAAGAGTCTTTTCCAACACCACAGTTCAAACACATCAATTGTTTGGCACTCAGCTTTCTTCACAGTCCAACTCTCACATCCATACATGACTACTGGAAAAACCATAACCTTGACAAGACGGACCTTTATTAGCAAAGTAATGTCTCTGCTTTTGAATATGCTATCTAGATTGGTCATAATTTTCCTTCCAAGGAGTAAGCGTCTTTTAATTTCATGGCTGCAGTCACCATCTGCAGAGATTATGGAGCCCCCAAAATAAACTCTGACACTGTTTCCACTGTTTCCTCATCTATTTCCCATGAAGTGATGGGACCTGATGCCATGATCTTCGTATTCTGAATGTTGAGCTTTAAGCCAACTTTTTCACTCTCCTCTTTCACTTTCATCAAGAGGCTTTTTATCTCCTTTTCACTTTCTGACATAAGGGTGGTGTCATCTGCATATCTGAGGTTATTGATATTTCTCCCGGCAGTCTTGATTCCAGCTTGTGCTTCCTCCAGACCAGCGTTTCTCATGATGTACTCTGCATAGAAGTTAAATAAGCAGGGTGACAATATACAGCCTTGACGTACTCCTTTTCCTCTTTGGAACCAGTCTGTTGTTCCATGTTCAGTTTTAACTGTTGCTTGCTGACCTGTATATAGGTTTCTCAAGAGGCAGGTCAGGTGGTCTGCTATTCCAATCTCTTTCAGAATTTTCCACAGTTTATTGTGATCCACACAATCAAAGGCTTTGGCATAGTCAATAAAGCAGAAATAGATGTTTTTCTGGAACTCTCTTGCTTTTTCCATGATCCAGCGGATGTTGGCAATTTGATCTCTGGTTCCTCTGCCTTTTCTAAAACCAGCTTGAACATCAGGGAGTTCACGGTTCATGTATTGCTGAAGACTGGCTTGGAGAAATTTTAGCATTACTTTAGCGTGTGAGATGAGTGCAGTTGTGCAGTAGTTTGAGCATTCTTTGGCATTGCCTTTCTTTGAGTTTGGAATGAAAACTGACCTTTTCCAGTCCTGTGGCCACTGCTGAGTTTTCCAAATTTGCTGGCATATTGAGTGCAGCACTTTCACAGCATCATCTTTTAGGATTTGAAACAGCTCAACTGGAATTCCATCACCTCCACTAGCTTTGTTTGTAGTACCCGTCCTCAAATAAATTTTAAATGGAAAATAACTGAGTTTAACGTGAATTGGCAAATTTAAGTTTTATACTACTGAAAGGAAACGGGGCTTTGAAAACTCAGAAATAAAGAAAAAAAAGTTATACACTTGTATAGCTTATGCTTTTGACTGTGAAGTTTGTACCAACTACAGAATCAATTTCACACACGTGAAATTATGCTGATACGTTGTTTTCTAATTTTTTCCTACTCAATCATATGTAGTAGCAATTTCTTCATGTCAGGACATGTAGGTATTCAACATCCTTTTTAATGAACCTGTGTGTCCACTGTATGTTTGGCTAACCAGTCTCCAGTGTTGGACATTTAATCTGTTTCTGTGTAATTTTTTCTCTTATACAATTCTGGGTAGGATTCTTTCTGTGCCATTGCAAACCAAATTCAGCTTTGTACTCATCTGACTGTAATTTTATACATTTGCTTAACTTTAAATGAGCTATATTTTTATGTTTTGAGAGGTCTTTTACAGATTGGAAACTGTGACAAGAACTTTCCATATTGTGTAGTCATAACATCTAAAGCTTTGGATGTATTTCATTGTAGTGGATCTTCATTTGACCTCTGGTAGTCTGTGGGGTTGCAAAGAGATCACTTATTTTTTAAATATTTAATTAGTTTATTTTTATTTATTTTTTAAAATATGAATTTATTTATTTTAATTGGAAGTTAATTAATTATTTTAAAATGCCTATTTTCTGTGTTTTTTCTTTGAGTAAAGAGTTGTTATTCAATTGGTTAAGAAATAATCTGGCATGGTCTTTCAATCTTTGGGAAAAGTTGCTTTTAAAATTATTTTTTAATTTTTGGATAAAAACTTTTGATAGAATATTTTAAGACATTTGGGGGATTTGGGGGATTTTGGAACAGAGGGAGGAAACAATTAGATGTTCATAGCAAATGTGAATGTTTATTCAATACCCAGATGATGAAGCTTGTACATCAAAGAGAAAAAGGCCTCAATAATTACTGATAGAATAGGTGGTTGAGTTCAGGATTGAAAGATTCAATGGCCAATAAATCATCTGTCAAGGAGTCAGCAGATGCCTGTGTTATAAATGACTGCTATCTAATAGTAATAGAGCTTCTGATCCCTGAATTATTTTCTTGCAGTAGCTACTGAGTTTGTTTCTGTGCTTCAGCCACTGAAATATAAACAGGACCAGATTGATCTCCTACTTGTGCAGAGCTACCTATCATGCTAAGGAAGCTTCTAGTTACCAAGGTATAAAGGATAGGTATTTGGCCACCTGATGCGAAGAACTGACTCATGGGAAAAGATCCTGATGCTGGGAAAGACTGAAGGCAGGAGGAGAAGGTGACAACAGAGGATGAGATGATTGGATAGCATCACCAACGTGATGGACAAGAGTTTGAGTGAACTCCGGGAATTGGTGATGGACAGGGAGGCCTGGCATGCTGCAGTCCTTGGGGTAGCAAAGAGTCAGACACGACTGAGTGACTGAACAGAACTGAACTGAACTTAAGGAATAGGTAAAAATGACATTTTGCAGGAAACATAGAGGAAAATAGAAACCTGAAGGGCTATTTATAAGAATATGAATCTCATGTTACTTAACAGAAATACATAGTTTGGAAATACATAGTTTGGAGCAGAGCGACCATGAAATGTGAGTAAGACTTTGAAGGGCAGAGAAGAGGAATGGAATTCTATGTATACAGAGTGGTACCAACCAAGATAAAAAGTGAGAATGATCAGGAAGTGTTGATGGCGGAACTCCAAGTGAAGTGCTGGATGTCTTGAGTAGGAACAGGTACTAAAACTGGAAAGGTAGGCTGCTGTGAATGAGCCTCGAGAAGAGAATCACCTTTAACCACAGTTTAATGAGTCTACAGCTGTGCCGTCCAATATGACAGCCACTAGTCACAATAAGATATGCTCTAAGCATAAAACACACATCAGATTTTGAAGACTTAATATGAACAAAACGATGTAAATCATCTCGTTAATAATTTTATACTGATGACATATTAAAATAACAATAACACTTTTGATGCAGTTAAAAAGATGTATTAATGATATATGATTACACATATATTATGAAAATTAATTTCACTTATTTATTTTTACTTCAATGTGTATATATTCAATATAATATTTAAAATTACGTACTTGACTCACATATGTGGCTTGTGTTCATGACCCTCATATTTCTGTTGAATGTTGAAGTCTAGAATTTTACATGGAAGCAATGGCTATTTGGGGGTGTTGAGGGGATAGTGGTGAGGGTTTAGATTGTTGTGTTTGGGGTGATATTGGCTTTGCTACCTGGTAGAATAATGAGTAGAAAATACAGGATTGGAGTTTGTAGAACAGAAACAAGACATCTCACAGAGCCTTTCACACAGGAGTGTTGGTGAGGCTAGGTTGTGAAGACAAGCATGTGAGTAACATCTAGGGAGGAAGTGTCTGCTGAGGACAGCTAGGAGCAGAGGACCAGCCTGCGTTATGCCAGGTTGAGCATGAGTTTTATCTTTGCATTTTAAAGACCTTAAATTACAATTCTAGATATTAGCAGAAACAACACAAAATCAAGCCACCACAACAGCTCATTGCTTTGTTTAATGAATGCTATATTGTTAAAGATCCAGTTTCAGAAGATGAATTCAGAAGCTAAGTGATTTTCTCCCCTCATACGTATACAAGGTAAAGCATTTAATCTACAGTTAAATGAAATTAATGAAAGTATCGTGAGAGATGGAAGAGTGGAGGCAAGAAATGTAAAGTAAGTCAATTAGAAAGTTCAAATCTGAAAGGCTTCTCTGTGGCCCGCCGTGCCTCATGCGCTTATGCTAGTAGAAAGAGATACTTTTAAAAAATGAATTAATTGCACTCATAATTGTTCCTTTCCTCAGAAAGGAGGCCAGTGAAATCCTGGCAAGCTGGGAAATGTTCACCTCAAGGGATAATTTGCTAGGCCTGGCATTTTCAAGAACTGCTGATGAGTTCTGCCCACTACTTGCCATGATGGAGGGATGAAGAGTTTAGCTTCATTTCCTGTGAGTGATTGAGACCTCGAAACTTTCCATGGTTTTGCTAGTGTTGTATTGATGGAAGGGCTTGCATCACAAGCGGCCTGTGCCCAGGCTGACTCCAGACAAAGCCAGAACTCTCCCCAGAGCCAGGGCACACCATTCTCTGAAAAAGGGGAGCCACGCAGTGCTAGTGCGAGGAATCCCACTGCTAAGGCTGGCTCTGTAATGGGGACAAACTGAGAAAAACCTGGACATTTTATATTTGAAATTCTAAGAGAAGGAAAAGCAAACCCTGCAATCCTAGCTTAGCTTTGTCCTTTTTATAAGCTCTGGAAGAGAAAGAGCATTTTGTGATTTAATCAAGTGAGGAATGCAATACACACATTTTTTAGAGATTAATCTAGATGTGAACACAGTTAAACCTACCCATAAAAGTAATGGTGCTTTTAGGATTCATAAATTTCATCAGATTAAGTCAGGCATTCAAATTTATTTTTCTCTCCAGTGTCTGAGGGAAACACTGTCTCATCCTTTGAACAAGGGACACAAGCCTCTCTGATTTTGGCCACGGGCTTTCAAAATTGGGATATATTTAAGTATCACTTAGAGAACTCACTAACATACAGATTCCTGGGTCTTTGTCTAGTCAGTAGATCTTTATAATAACCATAAACGTGCTTTTTAAACAATCACCTTGATGCAGAAGCTCTTGAACTATAGCTTTAAGTAAGAATTTTTTAGAATAAAACATCTGCTTGATAGCTTAAAATAGAATGTTAATTTGGATGAGGCACTGGTTTTTTAGGACTAACTGATGCTGATTGGGAATACATAGACCAAGTATCTCTTGTTGCTTTTGGAAACCATGATGCCACAGTAAATCAACTGGTAATTAAATGTTTGAAGTTACAAATACTGTTAGCCATAGAAGTCAAAGTGTAAACATATAAAATCAGTTCAGTTCAGTTGCTTAGTCATGTCTGACTCTTTGCGACCCCATGGACAGCAGCACGCCAGGCCTCTCTGTCCATCACCGCCTCCCAGAGTTTACTCAAACTCGTGTCCATTGAGTCAGTCATGCCATCCAATCATCTCATCCTCTGTCATCCCCTTCTCCTCCTGCCTTCAATCTTTCTCAGCATCAGGGTCTTTTCAAATGAGTTACTTCTTCACATCAGGTGGCCAAGTATTGGAGTTTCAGCTTCAGCATCAGTGATGAATGAATATTCAGGACTGACTTTCTTTAGGATGGATTGGTTGGATCTCCTTGCAGTCCTAGGGACTCTCAAGAGTTTTCTCCAACACCACAGTTCAAAAGCTTCAATTCTTCAGCACTCAGCTTTCTTTATAGTTCAAATATATGAAATATCTACATGAAAATTTTAGTCTTGTTTTCTGAGGTTGTAAATTAGACCTTATACCTCTCCATGGTTTTACTTGTTCTCAAGCAGCTCAATATCCAGAAATATTTAGTACCCCATTTCCTGTCTTTCCAAGAACTGAGAAGGCATGGATTTGCCTTAAATAAGTAGCAAATGATACAGAAATGCAGTTGTGGATTATAACAAACATATACAGTCCCTGTCACGGATACCTGTCTTGCGTGAGTTTATTCACTAAGTTACCCAGTGTGAAGAGATGCTGTTGTGAGATATCAGCCAGTTTGCACTCTCCTTTCCCCCCTGCGGCCACATTCACGGTAGTCAGTGGGAGCTGTCCTCATTTGGCTACCATCACAAAGCCTCGTTACTGCCGGGAACTGCTATCACAGCACAACCAGAAGGCATAAATTTTGGTCATAAATCAGAAAAGTTCGGAAGAATTTTTGAGGACTCATTGCCCTACTGTTTCTGCTGTAACAAATCACTACAAACCTGGTGACTTAGAACAAAACAAATTTATTATCTTACAATAAAGGGTGAAAGTCCAATATGAGTTGGCAGCGCTGCATTTCATTTGGAATATTCAGGGGAGGATCTTTCCTTGCCATTTCAAGAGTCTAGAGCCTTATGCTCTTGCTCATGATCTCTTCCTCTCTCTTCAAAACCTGCAGCAGAATAGCATCTTTAAATCTCTCTCTGATTCTTGTCTTCCTCTTATAAGGACCCTTGTGAGTACACTGGCCCATCCAGAAATCCTGGATAATCTGTTCATCTCAAGGTTCTTAACTTAAACACATTTGAAAAATGCGCTTTGCCTTGTAAGGTAACATATTCACAGGTTCCATGGTCTAATATGTTGACATATTTGGGGAGCCACTATTTCGTTTACCTCATCTCCCATAGATAAACTCTTTGGGCTGGTAAAGAAATGAGAGTCTACGGGAGCTTAAGAGTCTTTGGCATTGGGATAAGTCTCTAATAAACTCTCTACCCCTTTCCCACTTCAAATTAGTTATGAGAATATCCTAGGCAACCTTGGCAATCTGAGAAAAGAGGACTTCTTTTTTTTCACATTTTTAGAGAGGAGTCCATGGAAGCAAACAAGATTTCCTGCACTAGCTTGGTGTAACACTAGAAGGTTTATGGGGAGGAATTTGTATTTTAGGTAGTTATACAGGCAGCACTAGCACTCTTGATTCTCCAGTATCCACAGGGTAGCAGAGGAAAGCATCTCTGAATTCTCTTAAACTCTCTACCCCTTTCCCACTTCAAATTAGTTATGAGAATATCCTAGGCAACCTTGGCAATCTGAGAAAAGAGGACTTCTTTTTTTTCACATTTTTAGAGAGGAGTCCATGGAAGCAAACAAGATTTCCTGCACTAGCTTGGTGTAACACTAGAAGGTTTATGGGGAGGAATTTGTATTTTAGGTAGTTATACAGGCAGCACTAGCACTCTTGATTCTCCAGTATCCACAGGGTAGCAGAGGAAAGCATCTCTGAATTCTCTATGACACAGGAATGCTTAGAGAGGGCAGAGAAAGGATAAACTAAGTGGGTCTCATGATTAGAGCATATAGAACAGAGTACCATGGGCAGTGATCTGAGACCTGTGTGCCAGTTGGGAGGTATGACCATTGTGAAGACAAATAGGATGGTTGGTGTTTGTCAAGTAGCTGTCAGCATGGACAAATGATGATGATCAGGCACCAAATGCCTTCCAGCAGTGCTGCAAGGCTGTGTAAGCGCTCCAGAAGCTTAACGCCCCTCTGGAGGGAATGGGAAGGGAAAACTTGAGTTGACTCACTCAGTAGCTTCCTGCAATGGCTAAGTTTATTTGGAATTAAGTTTTCTGCCATGAGGCAGAATGGGGGCTCAGAATAAACTATATTACTTTCAGTTCAGTTCAGTCGCGCAGTCGTGTCCGACTCTTTGGGACCCCATGAATCGCAGCACGCCAGGCCTCCCTGTCCATCACCAACTCCCAGAGTTCACTCAGACTCACGTCCATGATGCCATCCAGCCATCTCATCCTCAGTCGTCCCTTTATCCTCCTGCCCCCAATCCCTCCCAGCATCAGGGTCTTTTCCAATGAGTCAACTCTTCACATGAGGTGGCCAAAGTACTGGGGCTTCAGTTTTAGCATCATTCCTTCCAAAGAAATCCCAGGGTTGATCT
>SJXQ01006613.1:102431-244343 GCA_006408695.1 Aepyceros melampus
AATTTTCTTGAAGAGATCTCTAGTCTTTCCCATTCTGTTCTTCTCCTCTATTTCTTTGCATTGATTGTTGAAGAAGGCTTTCTTATCTCTTCTTGCTATTCTTTGGAACTCTGCATTCAGATGCTTATATCTTTCCTTTTCTGCTTTGCTTTTTGCTTCTCTTCTTTTCACAGCTATTTGTAAGGCCTCCCCAGACAGCCATTTTGCCTTTTTGCATTTCTTTTCCATGGGGATGGTCTTGATCCCTATCTCCTGTACAATGTCACGAAACTCATTCCATAATTCATGAGGCACTCTATCTATCAGATCTAGACCCTTAAATCTATTTCTTTATAAAGTTAATTTTTGTTCCTCCACAATTAAGCATAATGACTTAACCATTTTATACCTTTACATTTTCAAGAAATCTTCAGAGTTTAAGATGTAACCTCATAGGGGTACTAGGTAACATTAGGACATCAGTAAAGCTTCTTTAGCTCTCATTCACTCTCCCCATATTTTGTTTATTTTTTGTTCCTTTTTAAAAGTCTTTGTCTAGATATCTCAGTGACTTGTGCTTATCAAAAATTTAGTGCTCTAAAACTTGACTCAAGCAGTAAGAGATTTCTTCACTTATATAGCTAGAAAATTCTGTGAAAATGTGAGCTTTAGGGTAAGTTTAACCCAGTGATTAATATGTCACATCACTGAGGTGCCTATCCCATGTCTCTGTGGTCTCTCATTGCATGCCTTTGCAAATTCAAATTGTCCTTAAGCTGGTTTATCTCATGATTGCATCAAGGCTGCCAGCTATGGCATATATGATCCCCAGATTTTGCATAAGTCTGGGGGAAGGCAGGAATTTTCCTCTCCTAGCCATGAAATAAATATCCCAAGACTTACTTTTGCAAGAGTTTGTTCTGTGCTCACTCCTAACCTGTAAACTATATGAGTAGAATCCCATGTTCTCTTTAGCTTAGGTTTTAGTTATATTATCATACTGGAATCAAAAAATGACCCAAGTGGCTTAGATCCCTCAGAGT
Source organism: Aepyceros melampus (assembly GCA_006408695.1). NCBI lineage: Eukaryota > Metazoa > Chordata > Mammalia > Artiodactyla > Bovidae > Aepyceros > Aepyceros melampus. The sequence goes on from SJXQ01006613.1 coordinate 103,454, forward strand.
TCACGTGGACTTGAAGTGGGGTCAATTTCCTCAATCACCTAGCTTCTTCTTTTTAAAAAGAATATTTATTTATTTATTTATTTTTATTTGGCTGCACCAGATTTGAGTTGTGGCACATGGAATTTTTAGTTGCAGCAGGTGGGATCTGGTTCCCTGACCAGGGATCAAACCTGGGTCCCCTGAAATCGTAGCCACTGGACCATCACAGAAGTCCTACCTAGCTCCTGTATAAAAGGGGAAGGATGAAAAGGATGATCTTCCTACAGTTGCATTTGCCAGTGAGAATCTTTGCTGTTTCTCTCATTATCATATTCTTTTGTATAATCTCCTCAAGATTTCCAAGGTAACAATTTTTTTTAACATGATAAGGTGTTTCATTGAGGGCATTCACAGAAAATATACGGCCCTTTGGGGTCTACAGGCTGCTTTTATTGTACTAGAAAATTAGAGCAATTCAGACATAATAAATAAGGCCAACTCCATGGGATATTATCAGGGAGCATCTTTGGGCTGCCATAAATTAAATAATTCTTGACAAATGACTGAACGTTAAAAAAGAAGTTTTGCATTTTCAAAGGCTGGAGGGAGAGTGGTTGTATCAGTCAGTGAGGGATTCTTCCTGGCTCTGATTTGGGCACTTTTGGATAAGATGAGTCACTGACAAACTAGAATAAAATGACTCATATCTTAGTGCTTTGGAAGACTCTTAACTTGCGCACTACCAATCCTGCGGGAGTGATTTCACTCTACATTTGAAAGTCAAATTGGGGGGCCTCTTTTTTGCCAGTCTTTTTGACACAATAAACTATAATGTGTCTTTTAGCTTCTTTGGAGCCAACCTGCTCATAAAATTATTCACTGTAATGGCTTCTTTGGAGCAGTGACAGGACTTGATATAAAGGTTTGTTAGGTACAGCCAGCTTTGCTGATTACATCTCCAATGATGGCAAATAGGAACTTTAGGGATGGTAAGGATTTTGGAGACAAGCCGTGTTTTATCGGATGACAAGACTAAAAGTCAGGAAAGAACTAATGAGAGGTATTGTTGAGAAAACATGCGATTCTTAGAGCCTGGAGAATTTTATAGATATGGATTTTGGGGGCACAATGTGTTTTACACATATTGAAATGTGTAAGAATATTGAAAATAAATTATACGAAGTTGTATGTTATGAATATTTTATGTACAAAGCATACAAACACCAAATAAATATATGTTGGATGGATAAAATAGATACACTATTTTACCTGCTAATTTTTCAAAATCTTGTGACAATTAATCAGTGATTCTGAAATATCTTCTAATTTCTTCATAGAAGACATGGAGGAGCAGTTTACCAACTTCTGTTTCTTTGATAATTTAGCCAGTTTGTATTAACTTATTTTCTGAGTAATGAAGAGAGATAAACTTTTTCAAGAAGGTGCAGTTTGCACTTTAAAACATAGTAAAATTTACTGACTTGTTTGGCACCTCATATGCTTTGAATGAGCATCAGTAAGAATATTTAAACTCAAGATCCAATATCACATTCAGGATCGAGCTATATAACAATACTATAATACATGTTTCCAGAGCTAACCACCATCTGCTTACTCCAATGAAAAGCTGGATGAAACAAAATCACCTACAGATGAAACTCTTTTTATCATTAATTTTTAGTTTGTGACGGAATAGACAGGCACACAGCTAAAAGTACTGAAAGTCAATTAACAGCAGACCTACACAACTTTTGTTCTTCATAGGATGTTATTAGTGTTAATCAAAGTAACTTTCTTATCATACATAAGAAAATGAAATGCAGGATAGGGAATTCATTCTTGGGCTCACAGCTGCTAAATAGTAAAATTTATCCTTTTGGCAAATGGAACCATTTTGACATCTTCTCTGCAGTTAAAAACTAGAGATAGTATCAGGATTTGGTATTTGTAGTCCTCTAGCTCAGCACTGTTACATTGAGATGAATTTGCATTTTAGTATAAGTGCAATGGGAAGTCTTTGGAAGATTTTTAAATTATAGAGTGATATGGTTTAATTTACATTTTTAGAAGTTCCTCAGTGACTCAGCAGTAAGAATCAGCCTGCAATGCAGGAGATACAAGAGACGTGGGTTCGATGCCTGGGTCAGGAAGATTCCCTGGAGAAGACAATGGCAAGCCACTATAGCATTCTTGCCTGGGAAATCCCATGGACAGAGGAACTTGATGTGTTATAGTTCATGGGGTTGCAGAAAATTTGGACAAAACTTAGCAACTAAACAACAACAAGAAGAAACTATTCCTGTTACTGAATGAGCAGAAGATGGGCTGGACAGAAGCAGGAGTGGAAGTAGGGAGACAAATTAAAATGCTCCTATAATATGCAAATGAGTGAAACTGAAAGTCATTCAGTTGTGTCTGACTCTTTGTGACTCCATGGACTATCCAGGCCATGGAATTCTCCAGGCCAGAATACTGGAGTGAGTAGCCTTTCCCTTCTCTGGGGGATCTTCCCCACCCAGGGATCAAACCCAGGTCTCCTGCATTGCGGGCAGATTCTTTACCAGCTGAACCACCTGGAAAGCCCAAGAATACTGGAGTGGGAGCCTATCCCTTCTCCAGTGGATCTTCCCAATCCAGTAATTGAACTGGGGTCTCCTACACTGCAGGCTGATTCTTTACCAACTGAGCTATGAGGGAAGCCCCATGCAAATGAGAGATACAGAGTTTTAGAATGGAAATGGTGGCCATGGGACAGAAAAACAGACATATTGATAATGTGTAAAAATAGATTAATAAATGATTTTATGAAACAGGGAAAATTAATAATTCTTATATTTCTGGGTGTGATAATGGAATTGAAGGTGGGATGGTGGTGCTGTTTACATGTGTAAGGAAGTCTAGGTAAGGTAGTAAGTTTTGTATGTATTTTTGGTGAGAAATTAGTATCCACATCTACACCATACCTGGTGGCTCAGATGGTAAAGTGTCTGCCTACAATGCGGGAGACCCAGGTTCGGTCCCTGGATTGGGAAGATCCCCTGGAGAAAGAAATAGCAACCCATTCCAGTAGTCTTGCCTGGAAAATTCCATGGATGAAGGAGCCTGGTGGGCTCAGTCCATGGGGTTGCAAAGAGTCAAGACAGGACTGAGAGACTTCACTTTCTTTCTTTCTTTTACACCGTACTACCAGGTTTGATTTAAACGCCCTTCCTTCATGACCTGATGGTAGGCATAATTTTTGTTTATATTATAAAATAAGTTTCTAATTGCCCACCCAGCATTAATATCTTTTTCCCCCTCTTTACAACAGAATTTTAGCAACAACATTTTCTGATAAAATTTTCTTTCCCTGTCTCCCATGAAGCAGAGGTGACCACAATAGAGTTAACAAATCTGGTCAATGAGATAAGCTTACTATTAGGTGGACTTTGTAAGGAAGCTTGATGTGGACATAGATTCAGATGGAACGTGTTGCATTTTCCTTTCAATTTCTCCCTCCTTTCTGCCTGAAATGTGGATCCAGTCACTGGAAATGTAGCCAAAAAAGAACAGCCGTGAAAGACTGAAAACAATACCAAAGACCTCCATCTTGACATTGTTGAGTTACATCACTAACCTTGGATTGATTTCATCCCATTTCTTATTATGTTAGAAGAAAATGAAGCTTATTTTGTTAAACCACTGTTATCTCCTGTTTTATATTGCACACAGTCTAAACTAAATTCTAAATGATAGCATTCATCATACTCTGCGTTATAAATTGTGGTGGTTTCCTGTCTTCCTCACTAGTTAAGTTCCTTGACTTCAGAGTCCTGCTTTATCTCTCTTTGTATTCATGACACTCAGCACAGGATTAACACATGATAAGCACCATAAACACCCTCTATTCTTTGCAGCCAAAGATGGAGAAGCTCTATACAGTCAGTAAAAACAAGACTGGGAGCTGACTGTGGCTCAGATCATGAACTCTTTATTGCAAATTCAGACTTAAATTGAAGAAAGGAGAGAAAACCACTAGACCGCTGAGGTAGGACCTAAATAAAATTCCTACAATTTTACAGTGGAAGTGACAAATGGATTCAAGGGATTAGGTCTGATAAAGTGCCTGAAGAACTATGGACAGAGGTTTGTGACTTGTACAGAAAGCAGTGATCAAGACCATCCCCCCATTCTTTCTTACCATCAAGAAAAAGCAATGCAAAAAGGCAAAATGGTTGTCTGTGGAGGCCTTACAAGTAGCTGAGAAAAGCGAAGCAAAAGGCAAAGGAAAAAAGGAAAGATATACCCATTTGAATGCAGAGTTCCAAAGAATAGCAAGGAAAGATAAAAAAAGCCTTCCTTAGTGATCAATGCAAAGAAGTAGAAGTAAACAATAGAATGGGAAAGACTAGAGATCTCTTCAAGAAAATTTGAGATACCAAGGGAACATTTCATGCAATGACGGGCACAATAAATGACAGAAATGGTATGGACCTAACAGAAGCAGAAGATATTAAGAAGAGGTGACAAAAAATACACAGAATGAAATGAAAGTGGCTCAGTCTTTGCAAACCCATGGACTATACAATCTATGGAATTCTCTAAGCTAAAATACTGGAGTGGGTAGCCCTTCCCTTCTCCAGGGGATCTTCTCAAACTGGAGATCAAACCCAGGTTTCCCACACTCCAGGCAGATTCTTTACCAGTTGAGCCACAAGGGAAGCCCAAGAATACTGGAGTGGGTAGCCTGTTCCTTCTCCAGGGGATCTTCCCGACCCAGGAATCGAACTGGGGTTTCCTGTGCTGCAGGTGGACTCTTTACCCACGGAGATATCAAGGAAGCCCTAAAACACACAGAAAAACTATACTACAAAGATGTTCATGACCCAGATAACCATGATGGTGTGATCACTCACCTAGAGCCAGACGTGCTGGAATGCGGACTCAAGTGGGCCTTAGGAAGCATCACTATGAACAAAGCTAGTGGATGTGATGGAATTCCACTTGAGCTGTTTCAAATCCTGAAAGAGGATGCTGTGACAGTGCTGCACTCAATTTGCCAGCAAATTTGGAAAACTCAGCAGTGGCCACAGGACTGGAAAATTTCAGTTTTCATTCCAATCCCAAAGAAAGGCAATGTCAAAGAATGCTCAAACTACTGCACAATTGCACTCATCCACACACTAGCAAAGTAGTGTTCAATTCTCCAAGCCAGACTTCAGCAATATGTGAACCATGAACTTCCAGATGTTCAAGCTGGATTTAGAAAGGGCAGAGGAACCAGAGATCAAATTGCCAACATCTTTTGGATCATCGAAAAAGCAAGAGAGTTCCAGAGGCATATCTACTTCTGCTTTATTGACTACGCCAAAGCCTTTGTGTGGATCACAAAAAACTGGAAAATTCTGAAAGAGATGGGAATACCAGACCACCTGACCTGCCTCTTGAGAAACCTATATGCAGGTTAGGAAGCAACAATTAGAACTGGACATGGAACAACAGACTGGTTCCAAATAGGAAAAGGAGTATGTCAAGGCAGTATATTGTCACTGTCCTTATTTAACTTACATGCAGAGTACATCATGTGAAATGCCAGGCTGGATGATACTCAAGCTGGAATCAAGATTGCTGGGAGAAATACCAAGAACCTCAGATATGGAGAAGACACCGCCCTTATGGCAGAAAGTGAAGAACCAAAGAGCCTCTTGATGAAAGTGAAAAAGGAGAGTGAAAAAGTTGGCTTAAAACTCAGCACTCAGAAAACTAAGATCATGGCATCCAGTCCCATCACTTCATGGCGAATAGATGGGGAAACAGTGAAAGACTTGATTTTGGGGGGCTCCAAAATCACTGGAGATGGTGACTTCAGCCTTGAAATTAAAAGATGGTTGTTCTTTGGAAGAAAATTAGGACCAATGTAGACAGTTTATTAAAAAGCAGAGACATTAGTTTGCCAACAAAGATCTGTCTAGTCAAAGCTATGGTTTTTCCAGCAGTCATGTATGGATGTGAGAGTTGGACTGTAAAGAAAGCTGAGCCCTGAAGAACTGATGCTTTTGAACTATGGTGTTGGAGAAGATTCTTGAAAGTCCTTTGCACAGCAGGGAGACCCAAGTAGTTAATCCTGAAGGAAATCAGTTCTGAATATTCATTGGAAGGACTGATGCTGAAGCTGAAACTCCAATACTTTGGCCACCTGATGTGAAGAACTGACTCCTTTGAAAAGACCCTGATGCTGTGAAAGATTGAAGGTGGGAGGATAAGGGAAAGACAGAGGATGAGATGGTTGGATAGCATCACTGACTTGATGGATGTGAATTTGAGCAAGCTCCATGAGTTGGTGATGGACAGGGAGGCCTGGCATACTGAAGTCCATGATGTTGCAGAGTCAAGACATGGCTGAGTGACTGAACTGAACTGAACTGGTACTTTCTGAAAACCCCATTTCTCCACACTGCCAATGTTTTATCTTGTATTTTATTTCTGAATCAGAAATTCTTAAATTTTAATTTTATATTGGAGAAGAGTTGATTAGCAATATTGTCTTAATTTCAGGTGTACAGCAAAGTGATTCAGTTATCATATACATGTATCTATTCTTCTGAAAATTCCAGAAAACATGGTTTTAAAGATGAAGTAATCTTTTTATCTTTTTAAAAGATAAAACCTGTACTGGAGATCATGGGACTAGGACTCTGTAGAGTTTTATTTTGTACTATTACATAGAGTATCTACAGAATACTCATGAGTTTTCCTCCAGATGGAAAGATATTACCTTCTTTGTTCATTGTCCTTTTCACAATGTTCACATAGGCAAAGCTAATAGGAAAGAAACAAACAGCAGCAAACTTTATGGCACACATTTTTCTTTAAAACAAGAGACTTACAATTAGTACCAAATGGTGTTTTCCTGTGTTCCAATAAGAGTAAAATTCACAGAACGAATAGAACAATATTAAGAGCAGCAAAGACCTTAGGATATCTACATTGAAGAGAAAATGTTGCATAAATCTTCTCAAAGAAACTCAGTCTTTCCAAAGACAAATAAATTGCTTAGGGCATGACCTTTATTTCTATCTAAAACCCCTAAAGGGTCTTGGATTTGAAGACGCTGATGCCATGTTTAAGACCAACATCAGAATTAAACGTATCCTTCCATAATCAGTAGGCATTCTGCTCCTTGACAAATAACTTGATGTGAGTGAATCTGTGGTACTTGCCTGGTAACTATGTAAGATGCAAAATGGAGAGATGTACTTTGAGAGGGTTTTCTGAGCTGTCTAAGGCTTATTTTTTCTGCATCACTCTCTTTTCCACAATGAAGATCCTGATTGCCTTCAAAAGTCCTCATCTTACTGTCCTGTCATGATATAAAGTACAGTGTATTTAAAAGTAAACTCATCTTCTTTACATAAACACACACACACACACACACACACACACACATAAACATGTTATGTTATGTGGGATAACCCACACACACACATCCTCACGACTTACAGGCAAAGAGGCCAACATTGGAAAACAGAAAACACTTAAAATCTTTGGATTGTATGCTGCTCATTCTTTTGAGACTCTAAAGGATTGTTAAAAAGTTTTAAAATAAGGGTGGCTAATATTTTGGAAGTGTCAGGGGTAAGTATAAATATTTATAAGTGCCATTTATAAATGTCAAAAATGGAAATAATCTTAAGAATCTCGAGAGAGGAGGGTAGGTCTGGGGAGAAAACTTTTTAAACTTAGATTCCCTACTTTATTAAACAGGAGAATGTTAATGAGAAAGTAAGCATGGTTTTCAAACAACTAAAAAGTTAATGTCCAAAACATATTTTAGAAGTAACAATGTGGGAATAGCTTTCTAGTCTTCCATTTCTCTTATTCATATGACACTTTTAAGTGAATGAAGTGCATTTATACATATTATTTTATTCTTGGAAACAATCTCACAATTTAGTGATTTTTATTGTGTTGAGTTTGCAATTGAGCAAATTTAGACTCAGAGAGCTAGAGTGACTTGGCCAGCATCATAGAATCATGGAGACATTGGTAGGGATCTTTTGTGTTAATAGTCTCCATGCAATAGAGATACAGACTTGACTTAGATACAGGATGTTCCCCATGTGAACCTCACTCCCAACTTGAATTCTCGTGTGGTATAACGGCTGGAATACAAATGCATATGTATGAGAAATCTGAGATTAGAACAAAATTTTGCAATTGCAAGAGGAAGATAGGCATTAATTGTCTGAGGCAAACAGGGAAGACTCCAGGAGAAGCAGGAATTTTGCAGTGGAGCAAGGATAACTGCAATTCAAAGCCGAGGAATTCATATGTGCAAAAGACTCTGATCAATGAGAGAGGACCAAGGGTTTGCCAGGCTGGAACAAATGGTCCAAGAGATGAGAAGGAGGTTAGGAGGAACAGAGGTTACCAGAGGCTGAATCAAGAAGGGAGATAGGGGCTAGACACTGAGGATTCTTACAGGCCAAGCTTCTTTTTTAACCTGACTCACAAAGATGTTGGGAGAACAGGTGAAGATAAATACAAGCATAATTCTTGGAAAGTCCAGACTTAGAATCCACATTTTAATTTGACTTATGGGCTCTGTAAAAACTAATTATATTTAATAGAAACTCCTTCACTTTTGATATTGCCTTTGACTTCTAGCTTCAGAGAGAAATCATTACATTCAATCTAACTCTTTGAACTAAAAGATGAGTTTGTCAGTCTCCAAGAGTCATATGCTTATTCGATTGGAAGATTTTTACACTTTATTTTACTCAACATCGGGAATTCTCTATGGAAATATTCACTTACATTTGATCAAAAGTGAGGGAAATGACATAAAGCAAATTCAATTACAAAAATGCATTTTGGAGTGCTTTATATAATCCTGTTAAGGCAATCTCTGAACACCATGTCAGGCAAGAGTCTGCAACGATCATTCAGCTAGCAGATATCTGAACAGCAGTGAGCAGGCTGTTGTCACATTGTCCATGTTCCAACTATCTTTCTTTCCAGAAGTTGTCTCTTATCCTTTGTTTTATAGGAACAAAGAATGTCAGAAGAAAAAAGAAAAAGTGAACAATCCAAGCAATTGCTTTTTCTTATTAATTCCACCACCCTGTTGCTATTGGTTATCTCTCTCAGTCCCCTTTGTACTTCCATGCCCCCTGTAGTACTGCCTTTCTTCCCTTCCTATTAATAAATCCCCAAATCACAATGAGAAAACCCAGATTTCATTTTACTTAAGTAGAGAGATCCCAAATCCCATACTGGAGGTGTGTATAATAACAGGTTACTAAATCTCCAAGCTAGCTCTGACCTTTGTTTCTTTGGAGACTGAGACCAACAATTACCATACAGAAAATATGCATCTATTGTGATGTTCAGCACGGAGACAACCCAGCATCCACTTTCTCTCTATTGAAATACATTTGAAAAAACAGTCCTGGGGCTTTGTTCCAGAAGTAGATTAAGAATTTAATGCAGTTTCCTAAGTGAGAAGTCCTCAGATGCCATCCCAGTGGCCTTTTGTCTTTCTGGTTTAAATTGAACAGAATGTATATTCTTGAGTGAAAAAAAACTGAAAATGACCTGCAAAGTGAATCAATCACAGGAATACAAAAATCAAGCAAAAACAATAGCAATGGATTTGTTCAGGCACATGCCGAGGGAAAGTCTATGGCTTAACTGGCACTCAGCTGGCCTTTTGAAAGCTGATGGACATCAGAGCACGTATCAACAAGGTAATTTATTTGCAGCATTGAAAAATAACCCTTCCTCACTCTTTAAAGTCTGGTTTAACGCACTTCAAAATTTTCACTTCATGAACTATACCTCTTTTTCATGCCGAGGGAAGTCTATGGCTTAACTGGCACTCAGCTGGCCTTTTGAAAGCTGATGGACATCAGAGCACGTATCAACAAGGTAATTTATTTGCAGCATTGAAAAATAACCCTTCCTCACTCTTTAAAGTCTGGTTTAACGCACTTCAAAATTTTCACTTCATGAACTATACCCTTTTTATTTTCCACCTCCACTTTCTGGCACTGCAGACGGATTCCATCTTTGTCCTAACTAGAAATGCCAGATCACAGTGCTATAGCAACCAGTGCTGTCGCGGCGGGTCCTTCCGAGGATGCCACCCCCTCACATTCCTCTAACTCATGACTATTTCTCATCATTTCCTGATCCTCTAAACGGCAGGGCAGATGGCCCAGGCCCCAGACCAAACAATGCTGACAATTGCTCCAGGTCCGAGGCTGTCGCGAGAACCACTCTAGCTGCCTATGGGCATTTTGCATTCAGGTGCTAATTCACTCTGTACTGAAGACTGGAAGTTTGTACACTTGTGCTGTCTTTTTTAAAAATTTTTTTTCCCAGTCAGTCACTCTTTTACTTCTTACAAGTGATATTTATGAAAAATGTGTCTAAAGTGATGCCTTACTAGCACTGCCACTTAAATATAAACTCTGCTTTCTCTGATTCCTTGAGGTACACATTTCTTAGGATTAATTGATCTCAAGTTCTGTGTTTTTTGACAGCAAAAGTAAACACACACACATACACACAAACATAGGTGATGCACACACACCCTAAAATAAGAACTAAAAAGGAAGAAGTTTCTTTATGAATACATCTGAGGCTTTCCAACACCTTGCAACTGGAATTCCAGGTTACTTCTGCTTTATTCTCATTTAGAAACTCTAGTGATTTTTTAATAGATGAAAAGGTGATTCATTCTTTTGTCTTGTTTAAACTTGGATTCTTAGCGTAGAGTTCTACCAGTTATAATTTTGTCATTCATTTGTTTATGTATGAGACAAGTATACATTAAATGCTTGTATGTCGAACACCTTCCAGGTGCTGAAGGTGCAGCATAAACAATATCAATAAAAGTTTATTCTCTCATGTACTTACATTTTGTAGAGAAGCTATAGAGAAGTCTAAAAGCTTGTTTACAGTTAGTGTTCAGGAGAATTGAGTTTCAGTGTTGATACTTACAGAGTTATGTGGCTTTGACCTAATCTCAGGCTTCTGTGGACTTCATTTATTGTTTGTAATATGAAAGAGGCAGACAAAATGATGTTTTCTGTAGGCTGATTGAGAGTATCTTTCTTTTGTTTGTTTTTAACATTGTGTCCTGATCATGCATCTGGTAGCACGATGCTTAGCTAGTGCTTAGCACTAGTCCTTACCTTAAAGGAATACATGGGATTTGTAAATCCAGTAATTTTTTTTATCTGCGGTCATTTATTCATTTATTCATCTGTATATTATGTGGAATGTGTATCTCCTATGTGTGTAGAAACTGTGCTAAGTAAGTCAGGGATATAGAGCTGAATGAGATAAGTCTCTCTTCGTGGTCTGGCTGAGGAGACATTGTTAAAGTAACTAGAAGAATTCCAGTGGGATAAGTGTTATCCTCACTAGCAGTCTGAGGAAGGTGCAGAGAGAGAAAGGCCAGGGTTCAATCGAGTCTGCCCATAAGATTTAATTAAGGCTTGCAGTGGAGGAGACTTTTGTCCGGGGTCACCAGGGGTTAGAGAGGTAGAACAGAGAAGGACTTTGAAGAGAGAGCAGTGAGTGCAGTGATATGGAGATGAGGAAGAGCATTGTGTTGTGAAGGGCAAAGGAAATAAAGAGTTCTTTTAAGATCAAACTTATAGGGTCGGTGTCCAAGGTGGGTGAGAGGAGATCAGAAAGGAGAGCAAACAGATAAGCTAGATCCTTGTATGGTTCATTAGTAAGTTTTAGCTTTTATCATTAACACAAGGAGCTTGAATCGAAGGTTTTCTGGGTCTAGATCAATGGTATTTATTAGAGGTAGAACAGAGAAGGACTTTGAAGAGAGAGCAGTGAGTGCAGTGATATGGAGATGAGGAAGAGCATTGTGTTGTGAAGGGCAAAGGAAATAAAGAGTTCTTTTAAGATCAAACTTATAGGGTCGGTGTCCAAGGTGAGTGAGAGGAGATCAGAAAGGAGAGCAAACAGATTAGCTAGATCCTTGTATGGTTCATTAGTAAGTCTTAGCTTTTATCATTAACACAAGGAGCTTGAATAGAAGGTTTTCTGGGTCTAGATCAATGGTATTTATTTGTCTGATGAGTCTGTTTTCAAAGCTAGCTTTATTGAGGAAAACTTAGGAGCATTCTAAATAGGCTGCAGTTTTTTTGTTCATATAAAATATGTCATGAAATACCAGAGGGACAGGCAAGTTTGCCTATTTATATGCATCAATTAACTAATAAAGATGAATTAGATGGGATATAAGCAGTGAGTGAATTTATTTTCCTTCAGTATTTCAACTTTTAAAAATATATATATTTTAAATATACCCCATTCCCTTTTCTTGGAAACTTGGGATTCATGCAGCTGTCAAAACTTTCAGCCATGTTCAGCTATAAGATAGTCTCATTTTGATCATTAAGGCCACTTTTAAAGTAATAAAAGTCTATTTCAATCTTAACTAAAACTTCAATTCCAATATCAACTTAAAACTATCTTCCCTTACCGCCATTAAGCCTGACCCAGGAATTGGGAAACTCGCTTGGGGACAGAGGTGTGTTTGGTTCTTTCACTGTTTTTCTATTTTGGATTCTTCAGGATTTTAGCATTGGGAGGAGGAATTCCGCCTGCAATGCAGGAGACACCGGTTAGATTCCCCAGTCTGGATGATCCGCTGGAGAAGGGATAGGCTACCCACTCGAGTATCCTTGGGTTTAACTTGTGGTTCAGCTGGTAAAGAATCCACCTGCAGTGCGGGAGACCTGGGTTGGATCCCTGGGTTGGGAAGATCCCCTGGAGAAGGGAAAGGCTACCCACTCCAGTATTCTGGCCTGGAGAACTCCATGGGTTGTATCCTCCATGGGGTCACGGAGTTGGACACGATTGAGTCACTTTCACTTTTAACGGTCATTCACTAAGCCGCTGTTATAATTTTCTGTTTGCTCAGTGTCTTCCGTGAGGCTAATGAAACGTCTCTGGATATCCTGTGGACCCGGATGTGCGTTCGTCAGAGCCCCTGAGCAGACTGCCCCTCTGCAGCCATCTAACGCGGGTGAACAGGGGCGACGTGCTCTTTGGGGAACGTTTTGTTCCCACCCACTCGCCTACTATCTTATCTTAGCAGATTTCCTTCTTATGTGGGATACCTTGAAAGTAGCTCAAATTTGTTATTTTTCTGTGGCATCCTTTTTGTCATCAGGAAACTTGTGCGTCTTTACCATACAAGGGAACTTGTCCTACTCTTCCCCTTTCTCCCTGCTCTGCAATCATGGGGGAGCCAGGTATTCTCTGGCATTCAGAATTACTCATGTCAGAAATACAACCTGGCCTGTTGTTTCAAATTAGGCCTCCCTGTCCATCACCAACTCCCGGAGTTCACTCAGACTCACGTCCATTGAGTCTGTGATGCCATCCAGCCATCTCATCCTCGGTCGTCCCCTTCTCCTCCTGCCCCCAATCCCTCCCAGCATCAGGGTCTTTTCCAATGAGTCAACTCTTCGCCTACTATCTTAGCTTAGCAGATTTCCTTCTTATGTGGGATACCTTGAAAATAGCTCAAATTTGTTATTTTTCTGTGGCATCCTTTTTGTCATCAGGAAACTGGTGCGTCTTTACCATACAAGGGAACTTGTCTTACTCTTCCCCTTTCTCCCTGCTCTGCAATCATGGGGGAGCCAGGTATTCTCTGGCATTCAGAATTACTTATGTCAGAAATACAACCTGGACTGTTGTTTCTAATATACTCCCAAACTCTGGAGGAAAGGTGACAGTTTCTCCTATCTACTCTCCAGGAGGCACCAGGATGGACCTAGTTAGTGTCATGGTTGAGCAAATGTCCACCAGGGGGACTGAGTCACCACTCTCCTTTTGGCAAGTCCAAAACCTTAGTGTTTTTCTCTTAGAGGCTCTCCTTTTATCTGGTGGAGTTATGGGTATGGGAAGAAACAGATCCATAGCAAGCTGAGGGAGAAGGGCATAGCACTGCTTTTAAAAGAATCCCCTGAATGGAAGTGAGGGTAGAAGGACTAATTCTGCTACCTCATAGCAATGAAGAAATAGGAAGTGTCTGGCAGCTTTCTAGAATATTCTTTCAGCAAATAGAAGCATATTTATTGCTCTCAATGTTGAAGTTTTGGTTAAATTTGTGAGAACAAATTTGGATTTCCATTGCAAATGTTTTTTATATTTTTCTAGTCCATGGGGTCGCTAAGAGTCGGATACGACTGAGCAACTTGACTTTCACTTTTTACTTTCATGCATTGGAGAAGGAAATGGCAACCCACTCCAGTGTTCTTGCCTGGAGAATCCCAGGGACAAGGAAGCCGGGTGGGCTGCCGTCTGTGGGGTCGCACAGAGTCGGACACGACTGAAGCAACTCAGCAGCAGCAGCAGCAGCGTATTTTTTGTCTTAATGTTATATGATATTCACCTTGCCAGTTCTAGCCTGTCTTCCTGAGATTATGGGAGCTAATGAAAGGCTAGATTTTTTTTTAAAGTGGAGTACCATCTTGCAGGGAGCCAACCATGATAAAGGCAATATTAATTAACATGAAACCTCAAAAGAAATGGGCTGCTCTGGGATGTTAGACTGGGCTATTTGTAACCACCTTTCCCCATTTAGAGAGTTAGAGCTCTTCCCCAGAGCTTTTATACTGAAGAACTGGACCTTATTTTGTCAAGAGATATCCTCACCTGGAAAACGTTCCTTTATAATGCCAATCAAGTGATTTCCATGCTATATGCTTTAAAACCATCTTTACTATAATAAAAGCCAGATCTGTCAATTGGAATTCTAGGATTCTTATGGAGTGCAACTATTGAAAAACCATTTAGTATACTATTTCATAACTTAATAACTCTGAATACGACTTTTCACATTCTGGTATCAATTAAGGCAAACACTGGCAGTTGACCCATTAGCAATCTGTAAATTTGCTTGTGGCAAAGGCGTGATTAACAGCAGTGTCGTGTTGTCAATCGACAATTCTGATTCAGATAGTTCTGTGCCATTGTCTCCCTGATGTTTTTATTGAGCTCCTGATGAGACTCTTTAGCTAGTTTCTGAATTCTGTGAACTAACCCAGCGTCCATGGGCTTGTGGTAAGGACAGCAGAAGAGCATAAAGGAGACAAGCAGAGGGCTGAGAGTAGGCATAGTAGAATACAACACTTCAAATGGAATTTTAATTTGACGAATGAATTCTGCAAACTATTTGACATCTTATGTGTGAAATTCACACACACAAAAATATGCAGGAATAAGGGATGAGGTTGGGGTTGAGCTCCTGCTGCAGCCAAACTTCATTCAGAGAGCCAGGCTAGGAAGTTCTTCCCTTGGAGGCTTCAGTACTGTAATAGAAAGCTATCACATTTATATGGGAAAGTAGAGAAGAGGCATACAATGCTATGCCAGATGTGAATAGAAATCATTTTATTTATACCAGTAGCTAAGCATGGAAACGCCAGGAAAGCTGTCTATATTTGTTTTGTCCTTGATGTTATTAAGGTTCTGGTTCAAACTTTTATGGATAATAGTCATCTTACATATAGCATTTACCCAAATGGAAGGCTTATTTCAGTATAATTCCTTAATTCATAAGCAAAACATACCAGATGTGTCTTATTTCCTATGGAGTGAATTAAGCATGTTATCTTGTTTAGAAATCTATTATCTCTTCTTTCTTTGTTAGTCCCTAGGCAGCTGAGTATGCTCAAAAGAGTAGGGATTTGGAAGACACCTAGGGCTGGGTTATAATTCTGACCCTGCCATTTTATTTTTGTCATACTGAGTAAGTTACTGGACCTCTCTGAGTCCCAGGATCTTCATTATTAGAATAGCAAACATTAATTTAGTTTTCATGGACTATAAACACATATATCATTTAAGCCTCACAGAATTGTTGAAGTCAGTGTTATTATTATCTTCATTTTAGAGGAGAAAGCAGAGGCTAATGATTTTTAAGTAATTTGTTATGCAGCTTGTAAATGGAAGAACAAGTTTGAATTCATGTCTGTCTCTCTCTCCAAAGCCCTTGTCTCAACTCTGCTTTACAGCATGAATACCTCTTTTTAAGAAAAATAATTTTGATGTATACATCCTTGATGAAATTATTTGAGAAGATATTCTAGTTAGAGGCTACCCTGGTGGTGCAGTGGTTAAGAATCCACCTGCATCCACAGGAGATGCGGGTTCATCTTTGGGTTGGGTAAATCCTCTAGAGAAGAAATGACAGCCTACTCCCGTATTCTTGCCTGGAAAATTCCATGGACAGAGCAGCCTGGCAGGCAATATTCCATGGGGTTGCAAAGAGTCAGACATATGAAATGAAAATCTTTCCTGCCATATCAACAGGCAAGAAATATCACAGCCATCAGAGATTTCTGGCCTTCAAGGGTGAATGAAAGCTTCCAAAATGAAACACAATGCTTGTGACCGAGCAGATGCCACCACCTTCCATGAGGAGCTGGCAGGGCTTGGGGTGGGGGATACAGGAGGCAGCCATCTGCCGCTTTTAAGATGAACAAGGAGCAGGGTTTGACCCCAGGGCGTCAGGGGATGAGATGGCTGGACGGCATTACCAGTGCAATGAACATGGACTTAGGCAAACTCCAGGAGATGGTGAGAGACAGGGAGGCCTTGCGTGCTGCAGTCCATGGGGGTCCCAAAGAGTCGGACACGACTGGGCAACTGAGCCACAGCAAGCTGAGGTGTATGTGAAAGGAATGAATTCCGTGAGCCCAGAGGTTTGCATCTTCCCGTGCATAAAATGCTAAATTCCTAAACTTGATATCTGATTTTTCTTACTTCACAATAATCTTTCATATTCAGGCTGCCTGCTCCCTTTGTTGCAAGCTTGTATATAACCTGACTCCCTCTCCCAACTCCTTAGAGCAGTTTTCTCAGAGCTACTAAGTTGCTGTTTCCTGAGCTCCAGTCCTAAATATTGCCACCAAATAAAATCACTCTCTACTTTCAGGTTGTAACTGTACATAAATATATATACATGAGTATATATATTAAAAGTTGAGGGACATGACTCAGCAACAGAGCACAAACATGTGCATTTTAGTTAGGACTTCTTTTTGTGAAAAGTGATTTGAAGCCCAATTCAAACCATCTGAAACAAACAGGAAGAATTATCAGATGGTAAATGATGGTAAATGGGGTAGCTGCATGGGGTCGCGAAGAGTCGGATACGACTGAGCGACTTCACTTTCCCTTTTCCCTTTCATGCACTGGAGAAGGAAATGGCAGCCCACTCCAGTGTTCTTGCCTGGAGAATCCCAGGGACGGCAGAGCCTGGTGGGCTGCCGTCTATGGGGTCGCACAGAGTCGGTCACGACTGAAGCGACTTAGCAGCAGCAGCAGCAGCATGCCCATATATGCCCTGCTGGTCTTTGGTCAAGGGTGAGGAACAAGGATTTTGATGAAATTAGCACTTATCATCAGTCCATTATCATTGCTGGTCTCTAGGTTAAGTCTTTTTTAGGATTCTCCATGTAGTGAGGAAAAAAAATTGCCTGATATTTCTGCGGATATATCTTTACAAGCTCTGATAGAGAAGAATGTTTTCTGCAAAAGTTTCAGCCAAGTAAACCCTAGGGAAAACTCTAAGTGGCCTGCCTTATACCACATGACAATTCTTGTGCAAACATTGAGGCCAAGGCCTACTGTTTACTAAGATTTTACCAAGGGAAAGTGTGAAAGTGAAAGTAACTCAGTTGTGTCCAGCTCTTTGGGATCCCATGGACTATACAGTCCATGGAACTTTCCAGGCCAGAATACTGGAGTGGGTAACCGTTCCCATCTCCAAGGGATCTTCCCCACTGAGGGCTTGAACCCAGGTCTCCTGCATCGCATTGCAGGCGGATTCTTTACCAGCTGAGCCACACCAAGGGTGGGCCATTTGCTTACTGTGGCCAGGAATATGGATTCTACTTCTAGAAGGAGGGAGGAAGAGCAGCACTGAATAATCAGATAGTGACAACCACAAAAATACTTAAGTATGCTATGTTGATATGGTACATAGTTCAGATGGCTTAACTAAATTTTTACTTTTTTTCTAAAAATCTAAAGAATTTTCTAGATTTTTCTTTTTTATTCTTAAGTGTAATTTTAGTATCAGTAAATTACAGAGGAAAATAATTCTCTTATTTTGTAGCTAATGATCAAAAACATTTTATTCATCTTGGTTGAACAATGCATCTGTTAATTTGCGTAACTGGAAATGCCCCGAGTAATGTCTTTTCTGATTTGGCCAGAGTGGAAAGAGAACTTAACACATATGTTACAGTCATTCTGAATTTCCAAAACAGAAGACATTACGGGGGCTGGTGCTGTGTGCTTCCTGTTGTAACGTCATATATTTAATGGGCAAAGAGTGGGAGAAGCTGGCAAGTCATTCAAACAGTCTCATTGTGTGGTACCTAGGAGAGTTAATCAGAAGTCATATAATTTATTGAAGCAGACATATTTCCAACAGTGCAAAGTACATCTAACAGCAAATGACTCTGGTATCCTGAGTAATAAGGTGAACAAGAATCAATATTTAAAATGAGAAAGTGCAAACATTCTATCTTCAAATTAACAGTCTTGAAGAAGAAACAGCTGTTACATTAGTTATCACTTTCTGGATGCAACACAGTACTGTCATTTAATTTCTTGGGCCCGTATTTGCTTGGCTGCAGCATCCCACATGATTTAAATCCTGCAAAGTTTGGCTTTACCGCTCATTCCAGGTGCAAAATTTTACACTAAGCCTGTATTCACTTTTGAATTGAGATTCTTCCCAAACAAAGGTTATTTTCAGGCAATTTAAAGCTTTCAGACCCAGACTTTCTTAGTGAATTCCACTTGTTTTTTAGACTTCCAAGTGTGGGGGTTGGAAATACATTGAGTTTCCTGGACCAAGATGTTAGCATATGTCCAGAGTTTTCATTCTCGTTATTATTCCATGTTATCTTTTAATAATATGTTTGTTTGCTTTCAAACTACTAACAGTCTAGTATCATGGAACCAGGATGATTTTCAGTTTCATAGTTGCCAATAAGATATTAGGAAATTTATCAAAGTAGACAAAGCATGTAGACACATGCTTGTGTACACACAGGCACACATCCATGCACACACACACACACACCTTGCATGCTGTTCTTTGACAGTAAAAACCTGTCTAAAAATCTTTCCATTGTATTCATGCCACACACTTTTATTTTTGGTTAAGCTCTTCTATTACTGTCTGTCTGACACTAGAGTCTAATGGAGAACTCATCAACACCCCTTCCTACAATAATCCCCATCACTATGAACAATATTAGCAACTGCATAGTCCAAAGGCCCTTTTCACATGCTCTGTTTTTAAAAATCAATTCTTACCTGCCATCCTTTTTATGAATACTGAGACTTTTATACAAGAAAATAAAAGACATTCCTTAAAATACTCTGCAAAAGTTAAGAATTGATTCAGTCATTCAAAATTATGTATTGCATATTTGTATTGTTAATACAGCTGTGAAAAAGACAAATGAAGTTTCTGAGCTCATGAAACTTAAGTTTTAGGGAGGAGAGTCAGGAACAAGTTAAGAAAAAATAAGTAAGTATGTGAATAAACAAATATTTTGTAGTTCTAAGTGCAATGAAAAATAATTGCTCTATTTTACAACTCTGGAGAGTGTCTGCATTTTAAAAGTCACTTGCTAAATTAATTGATTCTGAAGTACTTGGAATTTGTGTTGGAATAGATGCCTGCCACCCACTTCTGTCAATTTCTCCGCTTGCCATTGCATTTTGTTTTCATCATTCAGAATTTTCTTTTTGGGCTAGCTTATAAAAGGAAGGCTGTGGGCTGGCCATTTGTCTAAAGGGCCAGATAGAAACAGAGTCATGTGGTAAAAACAGAGCCAACAACTTGTGGGCGTCTAATGTGTTTTATAGCGCACGTATTTTATAGAAAAGAGATAGAGACAGAAGGGAACAGTGTGTACCAAAGAAAACATTGAAGAGAGTTTCAAGAAAGATGTGATCAATCAACAGTTTTAAACGCATCTGCAAAAGCCAGAAAGAAAGCATTTATTTGGCTACATGAAGCTACCAGTGACTTAGGCAGGAGGGATTTCAGCAGAATAATGGTAGCAGATTCTGGATTCCGTGTTTTAGTGGTCCCTGAGTAAGTAGAGTCAGAATCTGTGATGTTCGGGTCCTTAAAAAGGAGAGAGGTAGATAGCACCAAGAGAATCTCGTTCTGGCTTGGAGGAGGTTTTGGACATATTTTTAGGCTGAAGGGAAAGAGCAATGAAGAGAACAATTCAGAGATAAAAGATCATTTGGCAAAAATTAAATAAAAGGCAAGAGGTCTGTAGTTCAGGCACAGGTAAAGGGTTGACCTTAAACAGAAGGAGGAAAATCTTTTTGAGGTTACAGAGAAGCTGATATAACAGCTGTGACTATGGACATAATAGGTAGCAGTGAGATTAACTTAACAGAGATCTAATCAGAGGGCTTTAATATGATGCAACATTGTCTTTAGACAGTGTGTGGAGCAAGGGTTCACATGGGGCTGAATGTGAACGGGAGTGTGAGATAAAGACCAGTGCTGTTAGAAGAGGGGAACTGAGGCTGGAGACTATGACTGGGTAGCGGCACGGATCTGTACTCGTGGACGATTTTCTCCTTAAGTGTTCAGCCTCTATGTTATAAAAAGAGAGAGTGCTATTTATAGCATTGCTCCAGAAGCAAGGTTTCACCAGGTAGAGAAATGAAAGGAAAAGGAAAAGAATGGCTTTAATGAGATTATAAACACTGTGGAGTGGCTCAGATGACTTACCTTAGTGTGCACGTTGGATAGAAAAGGAAAGGAAAGAAAATATCCCAGAGTTTGAAGTTTTTGATAAAATACTGAGTTGAAATAGATTATGACATAATCCTTGGTATAGTTCTGGGAGTGGGTAACTGAAGTGAATTTTAGGAGCTCAAGAATTTGTGAGCAAGGATGAGTATAGGAAGAAGTTCAAATAAATATAGAAGGTAGAAAAAGCATTTAGAAGATAGGACTGTAGCAGTAGGAGAAATCCCACAGATACAGTGAAAAAGAGTTGAAAGTAGGGTCAGTAGTTCTAGAAGAAGCAAGCGAAGTTAGGGTGGACTTACACGGAAGAGTAGAAGTAGGAATGGGTTATTGTTTGCTGCTAACCTTAAATACTGTAATTCTATCGTTGTTGTTCAGTCTACTCAGCCGTGTCCAATTCTAGCACAGAATAATTCTGAGACTTTTCAAGGTCCAGGAGAGTATTGTACTGTTCTCCAAGAATCAGTTAGGGCCCTGTTCTTGGTATCAAGCGATGGACATTTATTCCTATATAGCTTTTCAGCATTATATAGGTTAGCTCTTATATCCAGATCTAGGATTCCTGACTCTCAGGAAACTATATTTGAGTCCTGGACTTAAAACATTTAAAACTGATGTCACCCTATTCGTTTTCATTGAGTATAATTTTGGAAGAAAGGAAACACCTATCTCCTATTTCCTGTTGTTTCTTGATTCTGTTTATTCTTGGGCAGGGACTTGTTGGCTATGTGAATTAATTTTCAAATTCTTCTTCCTACTGGTGTACATTTACATGGAAGAAGACAAATCACAGTTGAAAAATAGAATTTTTAAAAGATGTTAAGAGAGATTGCCAGCTGGTATTAGATATCTCTCTTATGAAGAAGTTGCTTGCTGTTGTTCCATTTGTAAACCATGTCATGGTTAATATGGAAGTGATTTTATCTCTGATTATTGCCTTACAACCATTATTGTAATGGTTGATACCTACGGAGAAGCACTCGTGTTAATCCCCTGAATTTTACATGTCCCTTTTGGTCTTCTGCTCTGACCTGGAGGAAATCACTTAATCATTATTCATTTCAATTTTGCCAGCTACAAATATCAGGTTGCATTGCTTAGCAAATAGAAGACCAAAAGAGAATGAAGAGAATTGTTTGAATGCTAACCTTCCATGGACATTAATGACTTTGGACAAGTCAATTGCAGTTACAAAGAGCCAGTTTCATGCCTAAAATAGCATCTACTCTCACTTCTATGAGAAAATGGCAGTTTTAGATATATAACAATATCTGTGAGGCATTTGAGCTGTGGTCTACGTGTTGGTTACACATATTTCCAAGGAGGAAGTTGATGAATTTAATAATAAATAAAATGTGTCAATGTGGAAATTAAATCCTTCAGTCTCCCTTGTAATTTTACTATTCTATTATATTCTTATTTCATGTATTTGATTATGCAAGTATAACATAGTGAAAATCTAGAGACAGGGTAAATCAGTTGCAAACAAATAGCATTTGTTTCCATTTACATACACACTTTCACAGAATTTGCTTGTGTTAAAGACTTTGTCTCATCAAGAATATATATTTCCCTAGTATCTACTGAGCTAAGCCATGTACCCGAGAATGTTGTAGGCCCTTAAGAATCAAAGATAATAGAATGATATGGCTTCTGATCTCTGTAAATTCATTTTCTAGTGGAATCAGTTAATGAGTCCCTGTATTTTGATACGAATATTAAATGTTCTTGAAGTACATCGTATGTGTTCTAACAAGGCATAGACTTTTGTCTGGACTTTTAAAATAATAGATCGACTTTATTTTGTAGGGTGATTTTAGGCTCGGAGCAAAACTGAGTGGAAAACATACAGTTCTTATACACAATGCACGCACTCATGCATAACTTCCTCCACCATCAATATCCTAAAAATCGCCTGTGGCCCAACTATTTATCCTTCTTTCTCTCCAACCTCTGGGCTACCAGTGATCTTTTTACTCTCTGTGTGGTTTTGCTTTTTCTAGAATGTCATGTAGTTTGAATCATACAGCTTTCCAGTTTGGCTTCTTTTTCTTAGTGATATGCATTTAAGATTCCTCTGTGTCTTTTAATGTCCTCTTGTTGTTCAGTAGCTAAGTTGTGTCCAATTTTTTGCACCCCCATGGACTGCAGCACACCAGGCCCCTCTGTCTGCCTCTATCTCCCAGAGTTTGCTCAAATTCATGGCCACTGAGTCGGTGATGCTATCCAATTATTTCATCCTCTGCCGCCCACCTCTCCTTTTTCCTTCAATCTTTCCCAGCATCAGGGTATTTTCCAATGAATCAGCTCTTAGCACCAGGTGGCCAAAGTGCATTTAAGATTCCTCTGTGTCTTTTAATGTCCTCTTGTTGTTCAGTAGCTAAGTTGTGTCCAATTTTTTGCACCCCCATGGACTGCAGCACACCAGGCCCCTCTGTCTGCCTCTATCTCCCAGAGTTTGCTCAAATTCATGGCCACTGAGTTGGTGATGCTATCCAATTATTTCATCCTCTGCCGCCCACCTCTCCTTTTTCCTTCAATCTTTCCCAGCATCAGGGTATTTTCCAGTGAATCAGCTCTTAGCACCAGGTGGCCAAAGTATTGGAGCTCAGCTTCAGTCTTTCCAATGAATATTCAGGGTTGATTTCATGTCTTGAGAGCTCATTTATTTTTATTGCTGAATACAATTTTCTTATCTGGAGGTACCACAATTTAGTAGTGTAGTAGGTATCACCTACTACAAGATAGCTTAGTTGTTTCCAAGTTTTGGCAATTATGCATGAAGATGTGCTAAATACCCATGTGTAGGTTTTATGTGGATGTAAAATTTCCACTCCTTTGGGTAAACAACAAGGACCATGATTGTTCAATTGTATGGTAAAAGAATGCTTTGTTTTGTAAGAAACAGAAGCTATCTCCCAATGACTGCACCATTTTACATTCCCGCCCACAATGAATGTCCACATCTGTTGCTTCACATCTGTGCCAACATTTGCTGTTTTAGTGTTTCAGATTTTAGCCATTTAAACAGATTTGTAGTAGCATCTCATTTTAATTTTTTCGGACTTTTTGATTGATATCTCATTAAATATTATGGTGTGATATATTATAGTAAAGGCATACTTTTAAGGATTAGTAGGAATTTGTTGGAGAAGGCAATGGCACCCCACTCCAGTACTCTTGCCTGGAAAATCTCATGGATGGAGGAGCCTGGTTGGCTGCAGTCCATGGGGTTGCAAAGAGTCGGACACAACTGAGCGACTTCACTTTCACTTTTTACTTTCATGCATTGGAGAAGGAAATGGCAACCCACTCCAGTGTTCTTGCTTGGAGAATCCCAGGGACAGAGGAGCCTTGTAAGAGGCCATCTATGGGTTACTTTTAAGGATTAGTAGGAATTTGTTGGAGAAGGCAATGGCACCCCACTCCAGTACTCTTGCCTGGAAAATCTCATGGACGGAGGAGCCTGGTTGGCTGCAGTCCATGGGGTTGCAAAGAGTCGGACACGACTGAGCGACTTCACTTTCACTTTTTACTTTCATGCATTGGAGAAGGAAATGGCAACCCACTCCAGTGTTCTTGCCTGGAGAGTCCCAGGGACAGAGGAGCCTTGTAAGAGGCCGTCTATGGGGTTGCACAGAGTCGGACACAACTGAGGTGACTTAGCAGCAGCAGCAGCAGCAGGAATTTGTCAGATGAACAAAAGCCTGGGGCATTTCAGGCAAAGAAAGCTTTTGTGAAATGTTTTGTAAGTGAAAGAGAATCTGATACAGAGTAAGTAGTTGGAGATGTGGTATAGGACATAAAGAAGAGTAATAGGCAGTCAGGATGTATATTTAGATAGAGGCTAAACTTTGAGAACATTTCCGATTTACGTTGGATTTTATTTTTGTAAAAGCTGACAGAATTTTAGTAATTTTGGTGATCAAATAGTTTCAACTAGAGAAACTTCATTATTCACATTTGTACATTTTGTAAAATCACATTTCAAAAACAAACATGATGAAATATTTTTATATTTTTTAAATGTACATTTTGGAGTACTTTGGCACTAATTTCAACAAAAAGAAGACTTTTTTTTTTTTAAGAGTAAAGGCTAGATAGAAGAAATGTGGCAAAGTGTTGGTAATTGTAGTGTTGTAATGGCCATAGGAAGACTTGTCACATTTGTCTTTACTTCTGTGTATTCCTGAGAATTCTTAAACAAGTTATTTTTAAAAATCGCAAATAGCAGAGTATCTGGCATTGGCAGCATTTAAGCAATGGAGAAGCATAATTAGATTTACACATAAGTGAGAGTTGGACTGTGAAGAAGGCTGAGTGCCGAAGAATTGATGCTTGTCTCTTGGACTGCAAGGAGATCCAACCAGTCCATTCTGAAGGAGATCAGCCCTGGGATTTCTTTGGAAGGAATGATGCTAAAGCTGAAACTCCAGTACTTTGGCCACCTCATGAGAAGAGTTGACTCATTGGAAAAGACTCTGATGCTGGGAGGGATTGGGGGCAGGAGGAGAAGGGGATGACAGAGGATGAGATGGCTGGATGGCATCACTGACTTGATGGGCGTGAGTCTGAGTGAACTCTGGGAGTTGGTGATGGACAGGCAGGCCTGGCGTGCTGCAATTCATGGGGTCACAAAGAGTCAGGCACGACTGAGCAACTGAACTGAACTGAAGGTCATTTGTGAGGTACAGTTGGCAGTGAGTAGGATGGTAGCCAGGACTAGTTAGAAACATGTTGCAATATTACAGGTAAGAAATGATATGGACCTTCATTGATGAATCATACATATAGGGAAGATATGTAAAACTATGCCATTTATGACATCTCATAAGGTGACTGGGTGGAATAAACTAAAAGACAATCAAGGACCAAACTCTAGAAAGCAACATTTTAGTGTTAAAGAGCCCAGAGAAGCCATTGAAAACTTGAGATGTAATGGCTAAAGAAAGGAGAGGTTAATGAGGAAGCACCAAGGCTGTTAATGAAAGAAAATACATATTGCATTTGTATGACTGAATTTCACAAACTAGGTACCACCTGGCTCTAGGCTATAGGTGTTTGCTACAGGTTGTCTACATAGTTCTCTATTTGAATAATTTTTTCATAGTTAATAGTTTTTTCCTCTTCATTATTATTTTCTGGCAATCATAGCCATGTTAGTTTTCAAAATAAAGGTTGGTTCCTAATGTATTTATTTGTAGAATGAGCTTTTGGAGGCCAAGACTTAATAAGGAAAATAAACCTCAGATCAAAAGTCAAAGCTCTAACCTTCATGTCACATTCAGAAAGAACCCTCATTATTTAGTTATAGATAACTCATAGTTGAAATATGTTTTTTAATCAAAACTAATTAAATCTGGTCAATATGATTATTTAGAACTTTATCAGATCTGTCAGGGAAAGATTAAGGGCAGAAGGAAAGGAGGGCATCTGAGGATGAGATGGCTGGATGGCATCACCAATGGAATGGACATAAACTCGGGCAAATTTCAGGAGATGGTGAGGGACAGGGAGACCTGGTATGCTGCAGTCCACGGTGTTGCAAAGAGCTGGACACGACTGGGTGACTGAACAACAACCGATCAATCAAAGTTTTCCTGTTGATAACACAGTATAGTTTGGTTGGAAACTAGAAAACTAAGAACCTGGCATGCTGCAGTTGATCTCAGATTGAAGTACCCTTTAATAATAATAACAACGGGTAGTGTTTATAAACACAAGCTGGGTATTTGTTGCCATGCCAAGCACCATTCATCTCTTCAATCCTAAGTATTCTGTGAGGCTTGTAATATTTATGCAAAACTTTTTTGATAGATGGTAACTTAATAGATGAAGATGTTGACTGAAATTAACCAAGATTCAGTAACTTGCCTAGTTACACAGATAGAAAGTGACAGAGCAGGAATTTGGTCCCATCGGGAATGACTGTGGAGCTTGGATTCTTACACGAAAGGTGGTACATTTGTATTACACGCATTACTTTGCCTCTCTGGGCCAAGCATTCAGAACATCCCATCACAAGGACCTATGTCTGATCGTAAGATAATCATGCGGCAAATAACAGGGAACATGAGAGTAGATAGACTTGCCAAGGGCTATAAACATTGTACTTCTTCTCATAGCCTCTGGGTATTGATACCATAGCTAAGATTGCAGCACTTAAAATAAATATCTCACAAATACTTTTTGGGTTTTAGTGCAAATTTTGTAATTTATGGAAAAACAAGAAAATTATGGGCATATTATAAAGTGAACTTTTTGAAGATAGAAGTCAGAATACCTGGTATTAGAGGCTCTACCTTTTTAATAGCATAGAAAAAAATTAATGAGTTGAATGTTCATCAACCTTTTTGACAAGCTGGCATTCTCCCCAAGAGTTAAAGGAATCCAAGAATGAAATTATAGAAATAATAGTTAAAATGGTAACAACAGTTCACTCTACCTGAATATTGGCAAGCTCTTAACATAATTTTTTTATATATATAGCAATAGCTTGAAGCGTGTCCCTGGAAGCCTGGACATACAACATCAGATCTCATTTCTATGATGATGAGGTGGTGTGTCAGGCCGAGGGCTCGTCAGGTTCACGGCTGCCTTCTGGGAAGCCTCAGAATGCCTGTGAGGCTCTTGCCCACCTCAGAGAGGTCCCTAAGGCAGAGGTGGTTGTACTCTGTGTCAGATGACCCTGCTAGATTAGTCACGGCTGACTGGTTCGTGTATAGGTCCTGAGGGAACATGCCAGGAGCAAGCTTGATCCACAGGGAAGAGAGAAAAAAGATCAGTGAGCAGTGGCACTAGCATTGCATCAAAGTGAAAGTGAAAAGAGTTAGTTTCTCATTCCTGTCTGACTCTTTGTGACCCCATGGACTGTAGCCGTGCCAGGCTCCTCTGTCTGTGAAATTCTCCAAGGCAAGAATACTGGAGTGGGTAGCCATTCGCTTCTCCAGGGGATCTTCCTGACACAGGGATCTAACCCGGGTCTTCTGTATTGCAGGCAGATTCTTTACCGTCTTAAGCCACAAACCTATTCCCAATTTCTTCCTCCCCAAGTATCTGGATTCATACATTTTCTACACAAGTTATACATGCTGCTGCTGTTGCTAAGTTGCTTCAGTCGTGTCCGACTCTGTGTGACCCCCATAGACGGCAGCCCACCAGGCTCCCCCGTCCCTGGGATTCTCCAGGCAAGAACACTGGAGTGGGTTGCCATTTCCTTCTCCAGTGCATGAAAGTGAAAAGTGAAAGTGAAGTCGCTCAGTCATGTCCAACTCTTAGCGACCCCTTGGACTGCAGCCAAGCAGGCTCCTCCATCCATGGGATTTTCCAGGCAAGAGTACTGGAGTGGGGTGCCATTGCCTTCTCTGCAAGTTATACATAATCACTTATAATTCTTTCCTTCAATATAAATGAGAAAGAGAGAGCAAAGTTTGTCTTATAAGCCCCTCTAAATGTAAAGGTTGTCTTTCATCTTTTTTCCAAGTGCCCCTTATTTTTTAGAACCAGCTCAGTTTCATTTATCTAAGAAGTGTGCCATGATGACTGATTTTTCAGTTCAGTTCAGTCATTCAGTCGTGTATGACTCTTTGCGACCCCATGAATTGCAGCACGCCAGGCCTCCCTGTCCATCACCAACTCCCGGAGTTCACCCAAACTCATGTCCATCGAGTCGGTGATGCCATCCAGCCATCTCATCCTCTGTCTTCCCCTTCTCCTCATGCCTTCAATCTTTCCCAGCCTCAGGGTCTTTTCCAATGAGTCAACTCTTTGCATGAGGTGGCCAACATATTGGAGTTTCAGCTTCAACATCAGTCCTTCCTGATTTTTAGATGTGTAAAAGTCCTCTGGACCTTGATATGTCCCAAACCATCTCCTAGTCTCCTCCCTGCCAACAAAGTATTCTTCTCATAGCCCACTTATCTAGGTTGATGACAATGGCAGTCTTCTGTTTTCCTGGGTCCAAACCTAGAGCCTCAGCCTTGATGGCGCTTTTTATCTTACATTTCACATTCATTCAACTATCAGCTCTCCAAAATATATCCAGGATACAGCTTCTTCCCAGCACCGCCACGGCCGCCACTCTGGTGAGAGCCTCCATCGTCTCTCACCTGGATTACTGCAACAGCTTCCTAACTGGCATCCCTCTGTTTGTCCTTACCCCATTCAGCAGCCAGTGTGGTCCAGTTAAAATAGGAGTCAGGGCGTGTCAGGTTCCACTACTCCTCTGTTAGTTTCCTAAGCAGAGTACAAGTTGCCGTCCTTACAATCCTCTATAAGGCCCTGTGCAATTGATTTCCTGCCCCTACCTCTTAAAACAAAGTCGCTCAGTCTTGTCTGACACTTTGTGACCCCGTGGACTATAGCCTATCAGGTTCCTCCATCCATGGAATTTTCCAGGCAAAAGTACTGGAGTGGGTTGCTGTTTCCTCTTCCAGGGGATCTTCCCAACCCAGGGACTGAACCCGGGTCTCCAGCATTGCAAGCAGACGATTTACTGTCTGAGCCAGCAGGAAAGCCCCTGCCTCTTAACTTCTATTAATGCGCAATTAAACCAGTAATACTAATTTCTTTGCTATTCTGTGAATGGTCCTGGCATGTTGTCTCTACCTGGAACTTTTCTTTGGGAAGAAGAGGAGTTTGGGTCATCTCCCAGGTCCTTCCCTAGTGAGAACTTTCCCAGCTGAAAGTGCAGCGTACCCCTACACGGCCTCTCCTCCTATCGTGCAGTATTTTTCTCCTTCGCACTTAGACTGTTTACTGCATAGTACTTGTAGTAGTGGAGTAGTAGTCTGTCCAAGTAGTGGACTCATAGGTGGTATAAATTTTTTATAAGTTCTGCATTTCTGAGTTTTAAACAGCAAGCATATCAGAAGGAGACCTCATTATGGGCTGAGAGACTCAGGAATGTCCTTGTGGAGGAGGAAAGGCTGAAGCTGCCTTCTGTAGGCTTGGTAGGCTGTGCTTGAAGACAAAGAGAGAGCACCCTAGGTTGTAATGAAACATGCATGAAAGGTGGAGGGAACTTCATAATAACTTATTTTAGAGTCAGTGCGGAGAGCAGCCAGGTCAGCCTCCTCATTTATCTCCAAAATGTTGAGCGCACAATTGGGAACAGATTGCATGGAACCCAAGAGTGATTTTAGTCACTTGTGTTTCTGAAGAGAAGAATGCTGTGATGAAAGCAGCCTCAGAATTACTCTCCTAAATTCTTCTAGTCTTTTCCTTCCTTTCTGATATCCCCACATACTCCATGATGATCTTAGAAGCAATTTATGTACCTGTTCCAGTACTTTAATGCTCTTAAATAATTAATCATATGCTTTAGCAGAAAAAAATTGTTTCACTGAAGTAACATAATTTTCTATCAAGATCTAATTTTTAAGCCACTTCCAGTGGGATTTTTTCTTTAAATATTTTAAATGGAAAGGGAAAAAATTAATTAAAAATGATCAAGCTAGAAATAAAACTCTGCAGATTTAGAAACACAAAGAATATTAACATTTTTGCTCTGTTTTGTTTGAAGAAACACCAAAGGATTTCTATTATAAATGATTGTTTTATATTGATTTTTCTGTCTCACTTGTGTAACTGTGAGTGGAAGATACCACCTTAAAAATATATGTCTCATATTCCATACATGTGCTTTTCCTACATGTGGAACATGGCTCTGATTTCAACACATGGCTATGTTAGTTAAGGTCACGTTAGTGCCTTTATCTTGAAATTAGGAAAGGTAAGACAAAAATACCTCCATGCTATTCAAACGTGCCCGCTGTGACCTGAGACCTTCCCAGGGAAGAGGTGCCAGGCGTGACTGCTTAACAGTGGATGAGTTTTTATTAAGGCATGAATGATACAGTTGAGGAAAAGACCGTCTCAAACACTATGTGTGTGTTCTCAGTCACGTCCAACTCTTTGCCATGCTGTGAACTGTATCCCACCAGGCTCCTCTGTTCACAGGATTTTCCAGGCAAGAATACTGGAGTGGGTTGCCATTTCCATGAAAGAATGTATAAAACATTTTTGAGGTCAGATGTGAAGATTTTTTTGCAGGGGCAGAGAATCAGTATTTACAGTTAAGGACACAGATAGGATACTATCATAAATCCCAGTGATTCAAAATATCACTGTGGGGTAGAGTTTGGAGTCTTTTTTTCTCTTACAGAAAGCTCATTCTGTTTATGATGCTTTTAATGATTTTCTGCCAGTGCCTTCATTCAGAGAGAGAGCTCAGTGATTTCTAACATAAGATGTTATGTTCTAACGTAACATGTCCTGCCCTTTGGATTTAAAAAATGGAACAACAATCAAAAGTGATTTTAATGGATTAATTTGCATTTCTGGGAGACTCTACGTTTGTAGTAGAACAGACGATGTAGCATAAAGAGCCAAGGGCTTTAACGTGAGGTGACGGAAGCTCAGAAGTAAAACACTCAGTGGAAATACACAAAATAAAAGAAAAAGAGCTGTACAGCTGAAACTAACATTGAACTAACACTGAAACTAAAACTAGCATTGTAAATCAACTATACTTCAATAATAAAAACTGCATAAATACATTTTTTAAAAGAACACTATGATGCAAGTTACAGTGAGCTAATACTACTATGAACTGGGATAGTTATAAAATAATAGTAGACTCATATAAAGTACTTATCACAAAAAATGAAAAGAAAAGAAAAGCAGCTTATAGGAAGGATTACTTTATAACATTTATTTTTTAGTCATATGGAACTGTGACAGGTTGTGCGTGGAGCGAGTGAGTGGTAATTCAGAGTCAGGGTGGAGCTTCCATCAGAATCAGGGTCCAGGAGATCAGACAACTGACCAGATGCAATCAGATGCCTTCAGTGTCCCATCTTTGTGCCTTTTCATACTTGATGCAAGTTACAGTGAGCTAATACTACTATGAACTGGGATAGTTATAAAATAATAGTAGACTCATATAAAGTACTTATCACAAAAAATGAAAAGAAAAGAAAAGCAGCTTATAGGAAGGATTACTTTATAACATTTATTTTTTAGTCATATGGAACTGTGACAGGTTGTGCGTGGAGCGAGTGAGTGGTAATTCAGAGTCAGGGTGGAGCTTCCATCAGAATCAGGGTCCAGGAGATCAGACAACTGACCAGATGCAATCAGATGCCTTCAGTGTCCCATCTTTGTGCCTTTTCATACTGTTCATGGGGTTCTCAAGGCAAGAATACTGAAGTGGTTTGTCATTCACTCTTCCAGTGAACCACGTTTTGTCAGGAACATCAATAACCTCAGATATGCAGATGACACCACCCTTATGGCAGAAAGTGAAGAGGAACTAAAGAACCTCTTGATGAAGGTGAAAGAGGAGAGTGAAAATACTGGCTTACAACTCAACATTCAGAAAACTAAGGTTATGGCATCTGGTCCTATCACTTCATGGCAAATAGATGGGGAAACAATGGAAACAGTGACAGAGTTTATTTTCTTGGGCTCCAAAATCACAGCGGATGATGACTGCAGCCATAAAATTAAAAGATGCTTGTTCTCGGAAGACAACCTAGGTTGGTCACAACCTAGACAGCATATTAAAAAGCAGAAAATTACTTTGCCAACAAAGATCCATCTAGTCAAAGTTATGGTTTTTCCAGTTGTCATGTATGGATGTGAGAGTTGGACTATAAAGAAAGCTGAGTGCCAAAGAATTGATGCCTTTGAACTGTGGTTTTGGAGAAGACTCTTGAGAGGTCCTTGGACTGCAAGGAGATCCAACCAGTTCAACCTAAAGGAGATCAGGCCTGAATATTCATTGGAAGGACTGATGCTGAAGCTGAAACTTCAATACTTTGGCTACCTGATGCAAAGAATTGACTCATTTGAAAAGACCCGGATGCTGGGAAAGATTGAAGACAGGAGGAAAAGGGGATGACAGAGGATGAGAAAGTTGGATGGCATCACTGACTTGATGGACACAAGTCTGAGTAAACTCTGGGAGCTGGTGATGGACAGGGAGGGCTGGCGTGCTGTAGTCCATGGAGTTGCAAAGAGTCGGACATGACTGAGCAACTGAACTGAACTGAATCAGACACTTAAAATTTCTCCAAATTATTCTCTAACTACAGGAGAAACTTCCACTGAAAATGGCAAGTCATCAATAAAATCTATTTCTTTTGATTTACATATTTCCACTTTAGTAATATAAGCAGGAGAATTTTTGTCGCCAGAATGCTATTCTTTCCCCATTTTTCTCTCCAGCTCCTCGTTCTTCACTCAACCGCCTTTTGAATTTTATTTCCATCCTTTCGAATTTGATCTTCTGTCTTCCTCTCCCCTATTCTGTATTCTTGTATTTGTACTCTCTTGACTTTAAGTTCTAATGTTAATTCAGCAACTGGAAACCTAAAAACATGAAGATAGTTAAAGGAGCTTCTGGGACAACATCAGGCATACTAATATTTATATTATAAGAGTCCCAGAAGGACAAGCAAGAGATAAAGGGTCAGAAAACTTATTTGAAGAAATAATAGTTGACAACTTTCCTAACCTGGGGAAGGAAGTACAGACAGTCCAGACAAGATGAACTCAAAGAATTCCACACTGAGTCATGTTGTAATTAAAATAGCAAAAGGTAAAGATGGAAAAGGAGAACTTTAAGGGCAGCAGGAGAAAAACAAATGGTAGCATACAAAGAAACTCTCATAAGACCATCAGCTTTGTTTTTCAGCTGATACTTTGAGGACAGAAGGGAATGGCATAATAGACTTAAAGTGCTATTTGCAAGCATTAGGCAAACTATGTAAATACAGTTAAGATAAACATTTCCTTTTCAGATATTCTTTCTTTCCTTTACAGAAATGAATTTGCTTCTTTTTTTTTCTTTTTTAAGCCAGTGTCATGAAAGACTGAAAACATGTTAGATTTAGAGATTTAGAAAGAATATCCAAATTCAGCTGGTTCTATTCACCTCATAGGTGCTGTTGCTGCTGCGTCGCTTCAGTCATGTCCTACTCTGTGTGACCGCATAGACGGCAGCCCACCAGGCTCCCCCATCCCTGGGATTCTCTAGGCAAGAACACTGGAGTGGGTTGCCATTTCCTTCTCCAATGCATGAAAGTGAAAAGTGAAAGTGAAGTCGCTCAGTGGTGTCTGACTCTTCACGACCCCATGGACTGCTGCCTACCAGGCTCCTCTGTCCATGGGATTTTCCAGGCAAGAGTACTGGAGTAGGTTGCCATTGCTTTCTCCAACCTCATATGTAAATTCTCCTTAAATCAATCTCCAGGCCAGTGGGAAGGATTTGGAATTTTGACCCTACTGTTTAGTGGCCATAGTAGTTGGCCCATGTGGCTTGTAGAAGTGTGGTTTTCTCACCTATGACATGTGGGTAGTAACAATAACCTCACACAGCTGATGTGATGCTGGTATTTACTTCAGTTTATATATAATTAGCAATACTTTGGAGGAGTTAATGCTTGGAAATTCTATATATGTATGTATGTATTCCTCTACAGATTTGTTTATTTATTATTTTGAAGGTAATTTTCCCCAGCTTTATTGAGGAATAATTGGCAAATATAATTGTGTATATTAAAGCATATGTATATATGTATATACTTTGTGGAAAGATTATCAAAATAAGATAATTAACATATCCATCACTTCACATGGTTAAATGTAAGGACAGAGACTATACTTACTCTCAGATAGCAAAAAGCTCCCTCAGTCACTTAAAATTGCAAATAAGAGGCTCCACTCATTAATAAACATGTCCAGTATAGGGTAATAATAAAAACTTTTAAATTTGTTTGTCAGCTAAATCCATGCTAAGCCAAGTTCCAGTGTAAGTAAATATAGTTCATCCCTGCCCACTTCTTTAAATGAGCAGTACTCATTTGATAACTAGTTATTCTCTGATTCCAGCCCCTAGAAGAGTCATTGCAAGCTCAATTTTATAAACACTTTAGAATTCCTTCCACATAGCATAATATGGCAATGCTAATTCAGTCCATAGCAGTGTTTGTAAAGGCAGCATAGAATGGTAGAAAGAAGATATTTTCTGTCTCCAGGTTCTGCCACTTATTGGCTGATTGATCCTGAGACTGTGGCTTAATACCATTGGTTTCAGCCTTCTCATCCCTATAAATGTAATAATAATGTCTTTCTTGATCAGCATATGTGGTAATTATGAGATAATATGGGATGTAATTTGGAATTTGCAAGCTGTAATGATCTTAAAAGATCAGATATGTTGCCTTACCCGTTGCCTGTTGGCAGTGAGAGAGAGTCGGAAGTGGCGGGCTACCGTCAATAGGGTTGCCAAGAGTGGAACACAGCTGAGCACACACGCGTGAACACAATCTCCTTTTACCTATTTCTGACTTGTTGACCATGCTCATGTTATTTTTTTCTCAAATGAGATTTCATATGTTAAAATATTTCCTTTTTCTGAGCACACAGTAACTACTCAGCAAGTACTTGTTTTCATCATTCTCCTCAGTTCTCCAGATGGGTACTATTTGGGAATATCTGGTTATGCAATACATCAAGGCTCTTTCTTTCCAAGTAGGCAGCAAAGGATATGTATATTCAGGATATGTGCTGCTTAGCACACTAGTAAACCTCATATTTATTGCATTCTGTTTTGTTTGCACAGAAGCATTTTCTTTGTATCCTTATTTAGTGAAAATGCTGTCAATTGATTGACTGGATCTATCTGTAATCAGTCTTCAGATCAAATAAATTATATATCTTGGGTTATTTCCACATTTAATTTAATTTTATTGATATAAAAAACAATAGGAATAACAAAATGCTTCCAGTGTCAATGGTAATTTAAAAACAAGCAGAAAAGTAATAAAATGCATGATTACATTGGATGTACCCATCCCTATTCATACTTGGGGAAAAAATCCAATCTTGAGAGAAAATGTAGAATGTGATTTTGTGCCGGCAGTAATTAGCAGGAACAGCTTGATGAGAAACAGTGATGGAATAATCAATGGCAAATATCAATAGAGTAAAGCCCAGATGAGGCTTCTGTTTTTTGCATCAGGCCTTTATACATCAGCTTAACCAAATGACTGAGAAACGATATTCCTAATCCCAAACAGTGTGCCATAAATAGACTGCAAGATATTTTGACCTTTTAAAACTATGTCAAGCTTTTCCAGTTTCTCTAGAGAGTATACTACAGAGTTTTGTAACCATTTATGCCTTCCCATTAACTACTACAGTTGTTTCGACAAGCAGAATTTAAAATGAATTTGTTTTGCAATAAAAGTTGCAGAAAACCAGGAAACAAGTGAATAATAAAACTCTAGTAGTATTTCATGCTCAGGTCTTAGTTTTAGGCAGAATCATGAGAAAGGTGATACATTTTCATTGTTTGTTTGTTTGAAGTTATCAAACTTTCACTTCACTTAATCTGAGTTTCTTCTCTTCCATCTTTTGACACCATAAAGAAAAAAACTTGCTGGTGTTTTATATATTGTTCAAAACAAACCCTTCTAGGCGAAACATGGGGACCTTACACTCCACGCTTCAACCATGAGTCCTCACCTTTGTCACTTGTGGTATTTTGGACTGGGTAGTTCCTTGCTGTGGAGAACTCTGTTACATGTTGTAGAGCGTTTCAAGCACTCTTGGACTGCTCCTTCTAGATGCCAATAGCATTGCAAGTTGCAATTATCAGAAATATCTCAAGACATTATTGCCAAGTATCCTCAGAGGGGAGAGTTGGCAGGCGAGAAACCACCCCTCTTTGAGAGATACTGCCTTAGCTTGAGATTTAGTGTGCATTTTAGGTGATATAAATAGAACTAATTTGACACACTAATAACCAAAAAGGAAAATGTAGAAGTTAAGAAATCATATCCTACCCAGACTATAGATTCTCAGTCATGACTATGCAGTCAACACATCAGGGATATTTAATAACTCCTGATACTCAGGCCCACCCCAGAGAAGTTGAATAAAGATCCGTGGGTGAGCCACTGCTAAAATTGGCAAAGTAGGTTGCCCTGTAAATTTACATGTTGCCTTTGGGGGCAAGGATACAAGATGTCCTTTTTATAGGATTCTCTTTTAATTTATCTCTTCTAGGAGTTCAGAGCTGCTTCTGTGAGTCATGAGTTTTCTGTGGTGCAAAGGGGCGACAAGTATGACAAAGGTTAAATGGTCTGTAGGAAGTCTCTGATGGGCAAGAATAAGTTCAGGTGAAGTCAGGGCAATTCATTTCACTTGCAGCCACTTTCTGGCATTTAGACAAGATCAGGAATTCTTATGGAGAAGGCAATGGTACCTCACTCCAGTCCTCTTGCCTGGAAAATCCCATGGACTGGAGGAGCCTGGAAGGCTGCAGTCCATGGGGTCGCTGAGGGTCAGACACGACTGAGCGACTTCACTTTCACTTTCCACTTTCATGCATTGGAGAAGGAAATGGCAACCCACTCCAGTGTTCTTGCCTGGAGAATCCCAGGGACGGGGGAGCCTGGTGGGCTGCCATCTATGGGGTCACACAGAGTCGGACACGACCGAAGTGACTTAGCAGTAGCAGCAGGAATTCTTAAAGTGAGATTTCTGAGCCTCAGCAGTATCAGCACCACCTGGAAACTTTTAGAAATGCAAAATGTTAGATAATCCCATCCCTATTGAATAAAAACTCTGGAGGTGGGGTCCAGTAATTTTTGTCTTAATAAGGCATCCAGGTGATTCTGAAGTACAGTAAAATGTGAGAACCATGGACTAGAGACACACTCCATATTCACTTATGTGTTCCTTGTGTTCTTCCAACTGGCCCAGACAAAACCAGGCTTCACAAGACATAGGTAACATAAATGCTTTAATTGAAACTTCTGAATACTTTCACTTAGGATTCCACTTTACCAGAAATGTTCGTTGTTGAATTATGCCTAATTTGCACAATTTACATAATTCTGCGTAGAGCAGTAGTGGAGGAAGAGGAGAGCAGAGGG
Organism: Aepyceros melampus; assembly: GCA_006408695.1. Lineage (NCBI taxonomy): Eukaryota > Metazoa > Chordata > Mammalia > Artiodactyla > Bovidae > Aepyceros > Aepyceros melampus. The sequence continues at coordinate 141,215 of SJXQ01006613.1, forward strand.
CACCAAATCTTGATGTGGTCCAAGTGAGTGAGCGCAAACACTCTTCCAGACATATGGCTGTCCTGTGGGCACCTTTACTCCCCCTAGAGGAGCTTGGCATGACTTCCACAGGTAGCATTTAGCAGCTAGTGGGCCAGGGAAAAAGGACATGTGAGAACAATGTGCAAGAGTAGGCCACGTGCTGAAAAGGAAAACAGAACTAGGCAGAGCCACTGAAGACTGGCGAAGAAAGAAAACAAGCGGACTTTGTTCTTTGCCGTATTGCATTACTCTTAGGTGGATTAAACTCTTGTGTTCTATTTCGCTAAGCTCGGAATCTTGACCAGTTGCTACAGGTCAATACAGACATAGGATCCTATGCAAGTGTCATCTGCTAGTTGACCTAATTTTGTCCTTGTGAACAGGTTCATGTGCCACTAGAATTTACTTTCTGGTGGAAAGTATTGCTATGATTTTTATGTGAATGCTGAATCATAGAGGGATAGGTTGGGAAAATGGGTTCTAGTTAAAAGGATATTGAAGGAGTCTAGAAGAATCCTGTTGCAGCAGACTAGGACAGTAGTGATAGATATGGTATGATGCTAGCTTCGGGGTCTAGTTTGATAGTAGAGTTTTAGGGTTTCTTGTTGTATTTTATATAAAAGAGTCATCACCCAAGATGACTCCTGGGTCTTTGCATATCATCCTGGTGAATGTAATATAACGAAATTGGAAATCTAGGGAGAAGCAGTACTGGAAAGGTCAGGGATTCATATTGCCTATTTTGACCATACTAACTGTAAGAGTCCTCTTACACATAGGAGAGGAAATACTGGGAAAGCAGAATGGAAAACAAGTCTGGAATCAGGAGAAGGGGAATTGGCTTGAGATTTAAATTGGGGGGTCACCTGCATATAGATGCATAGAACATTGGAAATGGATTTTAAAATCACCTAAGTGAGAAGATAGGAGAAAAGAACAAAAGAAAAAGAGACATCTAGAGAAAAGTGAAATTCAACTTGATTAAAAAACAAAAAACATAGAATACTGGGGATATTTAATAACTCGTGATACCCAGGCCCACCCCAGAGAAGTTGAATAAAGATCCGTGGGTGAGCCACTGCTAAAATTGGTGAGGTAGGTTGCACTCTAGGCTCAGTATTCTGTTTTTTGTTTTTTAATCAAGTTGAATTTCATTTTTCTCTAGATTAATGTTACTCTTTATGATGGTCATATATAAGACTCTTGTTTTCTTTTTCATAATTTTCCACTGAGCTGCCGAATGACACTACACTGTAGCCCTCTGACAATAGCTTCTCCATTAACTCCAATACTCTGGCCACCTGATGCAAAGAATTGACTCATTTGAAAAGACCCTGATGCTGGGAAAGACTGAAGGCATGAGGAGAAGGGGACGACAGAGGATGAGATGGTTGGATGGCATCACCGACTCGATGGGCATGAGTTTGAGTAAGCTCTGGGGGTTGGTAATGGGCAGGGAGGCCTGGTGTGCTGCAGTCCATGGGGCGCAAAGAGTCAGACACGACTGAGTGATTGAATGGACTGACTGACTGATTACTCATAATATTACAGCTTCCCATTGGGACTGACAGGCTGGTACAGATAAGCAACACTTCAAATGAGCATATGCAAAAACGTTTGGGGCAAGTTAGTAAGAAAAGTTGCTTTTTAAAAAGGTTTTAGGATTCTGTGTTATTTTCTTTGTTTTGAACTGTCTTTTTCTTAATGTCTGGTCAGATGTTTTAAGTCTGACAGCTATATTAAGTCAACCAGAGAAACTAAACTGGGAAAATAATCATACTTCTTTAATAAACTATTTTTAAAAACTGGAGATGAGTAATGAACATGGGTTGGTTTGAGGTTATAAGAAATCTTAAACCACATTTTTTTAAAGTTGCTCAGTCATGTCCAACTCTTTGGGACCCCATGGGGGTCCACAGAATTCTCCAGGCCAGAATGCTGGAGTGGGTAGCCTTTCCCTTCTCCAGGGAATCTTCCCAACCCAGGGATTGAGCCCAGGTATCCCACATTGCAGGCAGATTCTTTACCAGCTTAGCCACACAAGGGAAGCCCAAGAATACTGGAGTGGGTAGCCTATACCTTCTCCAGCGGATCTTCTGGACCCAGGAATCGAACTGGAGTCTCCTGCATTGCAGGCAGATTCTTTACTAAGTGAGCTACCAGGGAAGCCCTCTTACCCCACAAATGGTGAAAATGTGTAGAATTATGAGTTGAGTGTTTGCGTGCATGCGTGTTCTGTGCTGTGTGTTGTCAGTCATTGCTAACTCTGCGACCCCATGCACTGTAGCCCACTAGTCTTCTCTGTCCATGGAATTTCCCAGGCAGTAGTACTGCAGTGGGTTGCCATTTCCTACTCCAGGGCATATTCCCCACCCAGGGATTGAACCTGTGTCTCTTATGTTTCCTGCCTCGGCAGGAGGATTCTTTACCACTGCACCATGTGGGAGGGAAGTTCTGTATTCATGTTATCTATACATATATAGACATGTTGGGGCTGCATTATTTTCTGCCAGTAAATTTTATAGCTTTCATATCAAGCCACTCCATTTTACTAATATGACTCCTGCAGTTGATAATATAACCCTTAATGGGCTAGACTAACCACATGGCTTCCCATCTGAGCCATAAAAGAATCAGCAGCTAGTTTAGAGTTCCTGGGGGCTACATTTGGAAGATTTAACTTGTCCAGTTTGGGCCACTTATATTACTTATATATTTTTCAGTTCCTGGAGTCTCTTCCTTAACCCTGGTGCTTGAGAAAGCTCTGCTAGAAGGCTTTGTACAGATAACTCATTTGGCTCTGACAGGTAAAAATTTCAGTCTGGAACCAAGATAAACCCAGGGCTCACTTTTGCATACATTTTTTTTAACATGATGAATATGATTCTTCTTTAGAGACTATGGGAAAAGCAGTTTCAGATAATAGATGTGAACTTACATCCTGATGCCGGTTTGCATTCACTTGTATTTTCTTTAATTTCTTTGTAAGAGCTTAGAAAACAGCTGGATACAAATGCTGTCTTTTTTGCATCTCTGAGTTCACCTTTAACGAGAGAACAGTTTTCCTGCCAAGGGAGGGAGAGCAAGGAAACAGAACCACAAGATTTCATAGTATTGACTTTCTGTTAAACTAGCAGGCAAATTGGCAGGCAGGAAATGCAGGAGGTCACGTATAGCTAAGGTAGACATCTGTTAAAGGCTAGATGTGGAACCTAGTCTGCCCTGAACATATCTAAATAGGTGCTACAAGGAAAATAAATATTGGAAAATTTTCTGGTATCTTGGGCTCCTTCTGTAGAATTACATATAGAAATTCATCCATTTGCAATAGATGCTGGTTTTTGGAGAGCTACAGAGATGACAAAAGGTAACGTGGGTAGTCTTACCTTGTTAATACAAAATAATAAAAACAAATCTTCTCTTGAACTTTACATAGCACAGAGACATTAATTCAATATTCAGTTCAGTTCAGCCACTCAGTCATGTCCAACTCTTTGCGACCCCATGAATCACAGCATGCCAGGCCTCCCTGTCCATCACCAACTCCCAGAGTTAACCCAAACTCATGTGCATTGAGTTGGTGATGCCATCCAGCCATCTCATCCTCTGTCGTCCCCTTCTCTTCCTGCCCCCAATCCCTCCTAGCATCAGGGTCTTTTCAAATGAGTCAACTCTTCGCATGAGAATTGGAGTTTCAGCCTCAGCATCAGTCCTTCTAATGAACACCCAGGACTGGTCTCCTTTAGGATGACTGGTTGGATCTCCTTGCAGTACAAGTGACTCTCAAGAGTCTTCTCAAACATCACAGTTCAAAAGCATCCATTCTTCTGTGCTCAGCCTTCTTCACAGTCCAACTCTCACATCCATACATGACCACTGGAAAAACCATAGCATTGACTAGACAGACCTTTGTTGGCAAAGTAATATCTCTGCTTTTGAATATGCTATCTAGGTTGGTCATAACTTTCCTTCCAAGGAGTAAGTGTCTTTTAATTTTATGGTTACAATCACCATCTGCAGTGATTTTGGAGCCCCCCAAAATAAAGTCTGACACTGTTTCCACTGTTTCCCCATCATATTAGTAGGTGGCTAAATGTGTCAGAAACTGTACTCTGTACTGAGGATATGGAGATTAGTGAGATATGGGCAACCTTCTCAATGAAAGCACAGTCTCTTGTTTGTGATCTAAGACTACATTATGACTAGATCAATCATCACTTAGCTTATATTTTCTTGAACTTCAGAGCCGAGGACTATAAAATTTTGATGGTAACTTTTATGTGTCAACACAATTCAGATCTGGGGTGTCCCAAATTTGGTTATAGATTATTCTGGGTTTGTCCATGAAGGTGTTTCTTGATGAGATTAATATTTCAATCAATAGACTGAATAAAACTGATTACCCTGCCCCATGTGGGTGAGTCTTATCCAAGGCCTGAATAAAGCAAAAAAAATAAGCAAAAGGGTAACAGGGAATTTGTTTTCCCTACCTGTTTTCAAGCTGGGACATTATTTTCTCCTCCACTTGGACTGGAACTTACACCATCAGTCTTCCTTGTTCTCAGGCTTTCAGATTCAAAATTGGAGCTGTAACACCGGCTCTCCTAGGTCTTTAATTTATGGGAAAGTGACATTAAAAAAAAATAATTTCATAGAGGATTTGCCCAATTTATGGTGGGAAAGGAACAAGGTTTGGTATCTAAGTAACAAAAAAATGTAACTGGAAAACCCATAACTTCTTCTCTTAGCTTCTGAGATAAGTTTTTAAGCTTTTGTACACCTGACTACAGTAAGCCTGGGTTGGTCAAAGGTCACTGAGAAAGCAGATGCTTGGGTTTTCATTTAATGACACAAAAGTAGCTGCTTGATTAAATTTCACATAATATACAGCCATCCTACAAGACGAAACTCATAAAAAGATCAAGTTAAAAAAAAAAACAAAAAACAGAAATCACCAAAGGGTTATTGTGGTCTTAAACACAATAGTCAATAACAGCTAACCACAGGTGCGCTCAATTGCTCAATTGCTCTGCTTTTGTGAGAGCTCACTTTGTTTTGGAACATTTTGTGTTCTTAAATTCTGAAAGAAGATGTTGAAAGGAAATAATGTTGTGAAGGCATTCATACCCATGGGCCCAGTGTGTATTTATGGAGTACTAGGCAATCACTGGCAGTGCAAGCTGATAGGTATTTGTCCACAGTGATTTTTAATCAGCACAAAAGCACCACAAGTTCTAGAAGATTTGGGGGTGAGATGTTTTTAGGTCATATTTTTTTTCCCATTCATTGAAAGTTGTGAGTTTTCTGTTCTATGTGTGAACTAAATCTCCCACTTTAGGTTCATGTATGAATCTGTGTTTCTTACCACTAGAAATAGAGCATGGGATCACAACTACCAGAAACTTTATCCACAAGCTATTTAGAAAAGAAAAAGACAAAGTCTAACATTAAAGGACTAGGATCACTTTCTCATACTTTCTCTGAATAACTTTTTTTGTAAATGCAAATGTCCCAACCCATTCCTCTGCTTCTTCAGTTCAGTTCAGTTGCTCAGTCATGTCCAACTCTTTGTGACCCCATGAATCGCAGCATGCCAGGCCTCCCTGTCCATCACCAACTCCCGGAGTTCACTCAGTCTCACGTCCATCGAGTCCATGATGCCATCCAGCCATCTCATCCTCGGTCGTCCCCTTCTCCTCCTGCCCCCAATCCCTCCCAGCATCAGGGTCTTTTCCAATGAGTCAACTCTTCGCATGAGGTGGCCAAAGTACTGGAGTTTCAGCTTTAGCATCATNCAGCACTTTCACAGCATCATCTTTCAGGATTTGAAATAGCTCAACTGGAATTCCATCACCTCCACTAGCTTTGTTCATAGTGATGCTTTCTAAGGCCCATTTGACTCACATTCCAAGATGTCTGGCTCTAGATTAGTGATCACACCATCATGATTATCTGGGTCGTGAAGATCTTTTTTGTACAGTTCTTCCGTGTATTCTTGCCACCTCTTCTTAATATCTTCTGCTTCTGTTAGGTCCAGACCATTTCTGTCCTTTATCGAGCCCACCTTTGCATGAAATGTTCCCTTGGTATCTTTAATTTTCTGCAAGAGATCTCTAGTCTTTTCCATTCTGTTCTTTCCCTCTATTTCTTTGCATTGATCACTGAAGAAGGCTTTCTTCTCTCTTCTTGCTATTCTTTGGAACTCTGCATTCAGATGCTTATATCTTTCCTTTTCTCCTTTGCTTTTCACCTCTCTTCTTCTCACAGCTATTTGTAAGGCCTCCCCAGACAGCCATTTTGCTTTTTTGCATTTCTTTCCCATGGGGATGGTTTTGATCCCTGTCTCTTGTACAATGTCATGAACCTCATTCCATAGTTCATCAGGCACTCTATCTATCAGATCTAGGCCCTTAAATCTCACTTCTACTGTATAATCATAAGGGATTTGATTTAGGTCATACCTGAATGGTCTAGTGGTTTTCACTACTTTCTTCAATTTGAGTCTGAATTTGTTAATAATCAGTTCATGATCTGAGCCACAGTCAGCTCCTCGTCTTGTTTTTGTTGACTGTATACAGCTTCTACATGTTTGGCTGCAAAGAATATAATCAATCTGATTTTGACGTTGACCGTCTGGTGATGTCAATACAAAATAAATTTTTAAAAGTCTAAAGGGTAGAAGCCACTAAATTTTTTCAGCCTTTTTTCTGATTATCAGGATTAGTATGAAGACTATGGAAGGTTTGTATATAGGTGTTATTTGGACTAGCTGGATACTGGGGGTAGGGATGGGGATATGTTGGTCTGTTAGGGCTGGTTAGCATTGTCAAGGTATCAATGGATGGCATATTGGTTGACTGGGTTTTCATAATTATGTGAAATAGACTCATTAGCTTTCTCATGGTCTATCTATTTGGGCACCTTTCTTTTTTTCCTGTATCTATCAAGAACTGAGTACCCAACTCTGTCCTTTACACTTTATAATAAACATTGAAAAAGCAGGGAGTGTGTCTTACTTACTTTTGTGTCCTTGGTGCCTAGCATAGTTCTTGGCACTAGTATACTCTCAGTAATTGTTGAAATAAATGAACAGACCTAATTTAGAAAGACTCATCTAGGGAGATAGGCTATGTAGAAGAAATAAGCTGATGATTAAGTGAAGTATTTTTTTCATAATTGTATTAAAATGTGAATTTACCTTTTACACAAAAGTATCTCAACTTTTTATTTTACAGAAAATGGAATGGTGAAATTAGATGACTTTGTGAGTGCAGTCTCTAAAGAGCAAAATCTTCCTGAATATGATGGTAGGTAGGAAATTTATTTTAAAGTCATTTGAGGAAAGAGCAATTAGGTTGAAGAGAATTAGGTTCAACGAACTGAATTTGCTTTTTTATATACTAATAGTTCCAAAACCCTTGACAAGCCATTGGCAGTTTTTTTTTTAAACTTTATATATCAGGGTACTAAGAACTAACTTGCTTACTTCACAGAATTTTTATGTGGATTTTATGAACTGGAGAGTGCTATACCCATGTACAGAAATGGTAATGATAATGAGGAGGTCAAATATTATTAGCTATTGATGAATGATTTACTTTTTAAAGAGGAACTTGTTTGAATAAAATACTTTGGTTTATCTCTGTTTTAGAACATTCAAAAAGAAACAGTTCTATTGAGGTAAAATTTACACACATAAAATCTCCCATGCACTGATTTACAAATTTGTAGTCACACCACAGTCTAGTTTTTTATTATTTGCAATGTTTTATATAAATAATTTTTTCTGTGAGATTAAAAAGCAATGAAAGTTATGAAGGCAATGCTGTTTTATTTCCTTCTGTTTATTCATATGCTTAAAAAGAAGTGAACTTTCTTTCTCTTCCTAAAAGACTTCACAGATAAGAAAAAATTAATTCAAAGGAAGAAACTTCCTTTTCTACATAGATAAAGAATCTCATGTTAAAAGCTATATTATCATTTATCATTTCTGGTGAATATAAGTGCTTAAATCTATGGATTCCTTGAAGATGCTAGTAGTAAATTGATTTCTTGAATGCTTCACCATGCAATCATTCATTCACAAATTCAATCATTCTTTCATTCTATTTTGCGAAGTAGTGTCTGTTTTGGTCACAGCTGACTCTTTGCTCTGGGTCTTTGTTGTGGTGCACAGGCTTTTTTTAGTTGGGATGAGTCGGCTTCTTCTGTTGTGGCGCGTGGGCTTTCTCTAGTTGCAGTGCACGTGGGTTTAGTTGCTCTACAGCATATGGGATCTTAGTTCCCTTACCAGGGATTGAACCTGTATCTCCTGCACTGGAAGGCAGATTCTTAGCCACTGGCTCATCATATAAGTCTTACCATCTTAGCCATTTTTAAATGTACATTTCAGTAATTTTAGTTTTAAGTGCATTCACATTGTTGTGCAACCAATCTCCAGAGCTTTTTATCTTACAAAATTGAAACTCTGTCAGTTCAGTTCAGTTCAGTTCAGTTGCTCAGTCGTGTCTGACTCTTTGCAACCCCATGGACTGTAGCATGCCAGGCTTCCCTGTCCATCGCCAACTCCCGGAGTTGACTCAAACTCATGTCCATTGAGTCAGTGATGTCATCTAACCATCTCATCCTCTGTTGTCCCCTTCTCCTCCTGCCTTCAATCTTTCCCAACATCAGGGTCTTTTCAAATCAATCAGTTCTTCACACCAGGTGGCCAAAGTATTGGAGTTTCAGCTTCAGCATCAGTCCTTCGAATGAATATTCAGGACTGATTTCCTTTAGGATGGACTGGTTGGATCTCCTTGCAGTCCAAGGGACTCTCAAGAGTCTTCTCCAACACCACAGTTCAAAAGCATCAATTCTTCAGTGCTCAGCTTTCTTTATAGTCCCAACTCTCACATCCATACATGACTACTGGAAAAACCATAGCTTTTACCAGATGGACCTTTGCTGGCAAAGTAATGTCTCTGCTTTTTAATATGTTGTCTAGGTTGGTCATAACTTTTCTTTCAAGAAACAAGCATCTTTTAATTTCATGGCTGCAGTCACCATCTGCAGTGATTTTGGAGCTCCCCCACCCCCGCAAATAAAGTCTGTCACTGTCTCCATTGTTTCTCCATCTATTTGCCATAAGTGATGGGACCAGATACCATGATCTTAGTTTTCTGAATGTTGAGTTTTAAGCCAGCTTTTTCACTCTTCTTTTCCACTTTCATCAAGAGGCTCTTTAAGTTCTTCACTTTCTGCTGTACGGGTGGTAACATCTGCACATCTGAGGTTATTGATATTTCTCCCAGCAATCTTGATTCCAGGTTGTGCTTCTTCTATATACCAGTTATACCTATATACCTATACCAGTTAAATAAAAATTACCCATCCTTGACCCTCCATCTCTGGAAATAATCATTTTACAATACTTTCTGTTTCTGTGAAATTGTTCACTTGAGATACCCTAGTAGAATCATATAGCATTTGTCTTTCTGTGACTGGCTTATTTTGTTTATCATAATGCCCTCAAGATCTGTGTTGTAGCATGTGTCAGAATTTCCTTCCTTTTTCATGTTGAATAATATTCCACTGTGTGTGTACACCACATTTTGCTTATTCATTTGTCAGTGCACACATGTGTTTCTTCCACCACTTGGCTGTTGTGAATAGTACTGCTATACAGATGGGCATGCAGCTATCTCTTTAGGCTGCTACTTTGATTCTTTTAGCTATATACCCAGAAGTAGACACAATCCAGTTTGTAACATTTCTATCAGTCTTGAAAATTCTCTCATGCCCATTTGTAATTAATCTTCACCTGATCCCTAGACAACCACTAATTTGCTTTCAGGCTCTATGATTGTGCCTTTATTTTTTTTTAACACTTAATACAAATTGATTCATATAACATGTCTTTCATACTTGGCTTCCTTCATTTTGCATAATGTTTTTAAGGTTAATTCAATTGCAGTAAGTATCAATAGTTCATTCCTTTTTATGGACAAATTCATATTACAGCTTATAGATATACTCTGTTTTGTTGATGGGTGGCAAGTTCATAGACATTTGATTTTTTCAATTTGTGACTTTTATAAGTAGTAATGAAATTAATATTTGCATATATGTCTTTCTATGGACATATGCTTTTATTTCTCATGGGTATATGCTAGGAGAAAGATTGTTAGTCTATAGTAAATTTATGTCTAAGTTTTTAACAAATTGCCAAACTGTTTTCCAAAGTGGCTATAACATTTTCTTTCTCAGCAGCAATGTATAAAGATTCTAGTTTCTTCACATCTTTGTCAACACTTGGTTTTTTAAAATTTTAACTTATATTAAGTGTGTAGTGATATCTCATTTTGCTTTTAATTTTCATTTCCCTAATGAGTAATAATGTTGAGTATTTTTGTATATGCTTGCTAGCCATTCAGGTATCTTTGGTGAACTATACATTCAAATCTTTTGCCCATTTTTAGAATTCCATTTTGATTTATATATATTATTTTAGAGTGTATCTCTTTTTGGTGGTTGCTTTAGGTATTATGTATACATATTTTATCACAGTCTACTGATGTCATTATTTTACCAGTTCAAATGAAGTATAGAAATATTATCTATCCTTATGTCCCTTTACCCTCCCCTATGTATGATATAATTGTCTTAAATATATCCTTTCAGTTCAGTTCAGTTCAGTAGCTCAGTTGTGTCTGACTCTTTGTGACCCCATGAATCACAGCACGCCAGGCTTCCCTGTCCATCACCAACTCCCGGAGTTCACTCAGACTCATGTCCATTGAGTCCATGATGCCATCCAGCCATCTCATCCTCTGTTGTCCCCTTTTCCTCCTGCCCCCAATCCCTCCCAGCATCAGGGTTTTTCCAATGAGTCAACTCTTCGCATGAGATGGCCAAGGTACTGGAGCTTCAGCTTTAGCATCAATCCTTCCAAAGAAATCCCAGGATTGATCTCCTTCAGAACGGACTGGTTGGATCTCCTTGCAGTCCAAGGAACTATCAAGAGTCTTCTCCAACATCACACTTCAAAAGCATCAATTCTTCTGCGCTCAGCCTTCTTCACAGTCCAACTCTCACATCCATACATGACCACAGGAAAAACCATAGCCTTGACTAGACGGACCTTAGTCGGCAAAGTAATGTCTCTGCTTTTGAATATACTATCTAGGTTGGTCATAACTTTTCTTCCAAGGAGTAAGTGCCTTTTAATTTCATGGCTGCAGTCACCATCTGCAGTGATTTTGGAGCCCCAAAAAACAAAGTCTGACACTGTTTCTACTGTTTCCCCATCTATTTCCCATGAAGTGATGGGGCCAGATGCCATGATCTTCATTTTCTGAATGTTGAGCTTTAAGCCAACTTTTTCACTCTCCTCTTTCACTTTCAACAAGAGGCTTTTTAGCTCCTCCTCACTTTCTGCCATAAGGGTGGTGTCATCTGCATATCTGAGNCCCCAAAATAAAGTCTGACACTGTTTCCACTATTTCCCCATCTATTTCCTATAAAGTGATGGGACTGGATCCCATGATCTTCATTTTCTGAATGTTGAGCTTTAAGCCAACTTTTTCACTCTCCTCTTTCACTTTCATCAAGAGGCTTTTGAGTTCCTCTTCACTTTCTACCATAAGGATGGTGTCATCTGCATATCTGAGGTTATTGATATTTCTCCCGGCAATCTTGATTCCAGCTTGTGCTTCTTCCAGTCCAGCGTTTCTCCTGATGTACTCTGCACAGAAGTTAAATAAGCAGGGTGACAATATATAGCCTTGACGTACTCCTTTTCCTATTTGGAACCAGTCTGTTCTAGTCTGTCCATGTCCAGTTCTAACTGTTGCTTCCTGACCTGCATACAGATTTCTCAAGAGGCAGGTCAGGTGTCTGGTATTCCCGTCTCATAATTTATTAATTAACTCTATAAATATTTTCAATGAATGAATTCTCTCTGCTTAGCTTTCTAAGCTCTTTTGTCAGATTATTTTCTATTCTGTTAGTTTCAATAATTGATCTTAATTCATTCAAGAGACAATGTGATGAATCAGTACCCCACTTTCCAAGGTTCTACTGCTCTGCATTTAATATATGGTAATAACGTGTTTTCCTATAACATTTCTTCTTTGTGTTACCAAATTCTGTGTTATGCTTCCCAAATTCTGATTTAATATTTTTAAGATAAGATGCAATGAATACAGGACCATTAATAACACAAGCTAGTATGCTTCTGTTTCTCATATTAAGTGAAGTCTTAAGACTCTGCAACATACCTCAACTGGATGGTTGATGACAGTAGGGCTTCTTTGTCATTTCTGAGGGTGTGATATGGTGAAATGGTTGAAAGTAAACAGAAAAAGTGTTTTGTCAAATAATTACTGTGGAGGAAAAGGAAACCACAATAGAAGACCATCTCATAACTATGGATTAAGTTGTCATTTAAATTTAAATATTAATAAATTTTTAAAATTTAAATGTTTAAATTTTAAAAAAGAAAATATGGTAGGCAGTTGTGTGAAACAGTGCTTACTGAAGAGAAGAAGCAATAGCAAGCATTTTCAGGCCTTGCAAACTAAAAAAAATTCACTATTGTGTGTAGAACCTGGGAAAGATTTCTGATTATATCTTTGTTTTTAAACATATTTGTTCATTCAGATAATGGTCACTTTCAGGGCCATCATTTTAAATAAAAAGAAGGAAGGAAGGGGAGGGGAATGTAAAAGAAGGAAACTGCCTCAATTCATGAGAAACTTACAAATTTAGGGGACAATGACCTTCAAAATCACCTAAGAAAATTCTCGTCAATTAGAATATGAGGAACTGAGAGATGAATTGTGCTCTAATTTACATTCACCCAGTCCATGATATTTAGAGAGATCATTTTGTTGTTTAGCCACTAAGTCATATCCAACACTTTTGTGACCCTGTAGCTGCCCCACCCCCCTCCCCCCAGGCTCTTCTGTCCATGGGATTTTCCAGGCAAGAATATTGGAGTTGGTTGCCATTTCTTCTCCAGGAGATATTCCTGACTCAGGAATCAAACCTGCATCTATCTCCTGCATTGCAGGCAAATTCTTTACCACTGAGCCACTGAGGAAGCCCAAGTGAACCATTAGGATACCTTAAAAATGTGATGAATTTTAAGCAGCCCTTAGCACATTCCTTGGAGAAGGAAATGGCAACCCACTCCAGTGTTCTTGCCTGGAGAATCCCAGGATTCTATTCCAAATTCCCTAGTGCTCTTAAGAGCCATAGGCTCATATTCCTAGAGTTAAATTTGGAAGAACTCTCTCCATGTTATCCTACATTTAATGAGATTCTGTCATTTTTTTTCCCCTACTCAATATCTCCTATATTATTCTTTTCTTCTCTAGTTCTACAGCTTCAATTCTAATTCTCCATAATTCCTCATGTAGACGATCTGTGATAAGCACCAACTGATCTCTCTGTTGGGTCAGCCTGTACAAAGTAGCCAGAGCAATGAAAATGATTATCTCAAAGATCATTTCCATCATAGCATATTACGTGTTATTGTATCACTCAAAATCTTAAATAGTTCTCCATTGCCTAGTAAAATGAAAGCATTCATAGCAATCAGGAACTATCTGCACCCGGACAGAAAATTCCCCTTCTTGCACACATGTCTGTGAGTTCAACACCATCCTTGCTGTGATCTTGAGCTAACTGGAAAAGATACGCACAGCAGGGAAAGAACCCAGACATCGCTTCCCAGCCTTGCCCAACATCAGGTGTTTGACCTTGTTGCCACTTTTTATTCGCTCTGAGCTGCAGTTTGTAAATGATTTCACTCTCCACCACATTGACTTGCTGTGAGAATTAACAGACATAATGAAAGTATGAGATTTTTGGATGGTATCACTGAATCAATGGACATTAGTTCTAGCAAACTTTAGGAGACAGTGAAGGACAGGGAAACCTGCAGTCCATGGGGTCGCAAAGAGTTGCATGTGAACCACAACAACACAGGTATAGCACCTGGCATGTATTAAACACACTCACACTTTTAATAGCTGCTGCTGCTGCTGCTGCTAAGTCGCTTCAGTGTCCGACTCTGTGCAACCCCATAGACGGCAGCTCACCAGGCTCCCCCGTCCCTGGGATTCTCCAGGCAAGAACACTGGAGTGGGTTGCCATTTCCTTCTCCAATGCATGAAAGTGAAAAGTGAAAGTGAAGTCGCTCTGACCCCATGGACTGCAGCCTACCAGGCTCCTCCGTCCATGGGATTTTCCAGGCAAGAGTACTGGAGTGGGCTGCCATTGCCTTCTCCACTTTTAATAGCTACTGTCTTATATATCTGCCCTGCCTGATTCACAAGGGATTTAAATAAGCCATCATTTACTCATTTTTAAATTCATTTATTTAACCAAATATATTGAACACTTTCTTGTGTCAGACATTGTATCGGTTATTTGTAATATAAAGAATAAAATGTAATCCCTCACCCTGAAAAAACTCACATAGTATCAAAATGTAAAAATATAAACATAAAGCAATGCGCCTGTGTGAGAATAGTGGTACACCATGCATTGGTGGATCCCTGAGGGTAGAATCTTAAACTCGGCTAAAAGTTGAAAGTTGAGGGACTTCCCCGGTGGTGCAGTGGTTAAGAATTCACCTGCAGTGCAGGGACTCAGGCTTGATCCCTTAGGTCAGGGAACTAAGATCACTCGTATCACACAACCCAGAGTAACTAAGCCCAAATGCTATACTACTGAGCCTGTGTGCCCTGCAGCCCATGAGACACAACTGGAGCCCGTGCGTTGCAACCAAAGATCCTGCGTGCCATGACCAAGGCACGATGCAGCCAAATGAATGAATAAATAAATGCTTAAAATTTTGAAGTTTAGGTCAAGAGAATGGGACACCTGATTTCAATCAATAGGCAAAAATGAGTTAATGCTATGAAGGCCAAGAGAGAACAAAAGGCTGTCAGAGGTATATGGGTCGATTACTGTGACAATGAGGTTGTCAGTGTGGTTACTATTATTATGAAGATCTCCACCAGAAAGCACTGCCTCAGATCCAAGTTAACTTCTGCATCCTTGCTTATAGAAAACTGTGTTGAATTCTAACTTTGCCCAGTTATCTGTGACTGAATCCCACACCTACCCCCGTACCCAGCTCTGGATACGTCCTCTCGGAACTGCTTCTCTGCTTCTGTATAATTCAGAATCGTGGTTTAAGTTCCTGAGATCCTTCCTCACAGGGTCCTTACCGTGCTTGCTTAGCCGTTTGTTTCTTGTCTACTCCTTCTTGGCCACGTTGGCCTCCCAGGGTTTTGAAATTAGTCTGTCTGCTGAAATTTTTCCACCAGACTGAGTTCATTTCAGACACAGATCCCTCAGTGTATGTGTGTGGCTCCTTCTTGACATCAGGTCTTTGCTTAAATATCACATCTTCAAAGGGCCCTCCCCTGCTCACCTTTCTTCCCCATTTCCAGATTTAAAAGAAAACCTCAAGCTCAGTCTCTTTCATAGTATTTACTTTAATTTCTGCATTGCAATTGTTATCTGGTATTTTTTCCTATGTTTTTACTATATGTTTCTGACTCTTTCCACTAAGATGTAAGTTCCATTAAAGCCATGTCTGTTTTACTCCCTGTTGCACCCACAGTTCAGTTCAGTTCAGTCGCTCAGTCGCATCCAACTCTTTGCAACCCCATGAACCGCAGCACACCAGGCCTCCCTGTCCATCACCAACTGCCAGAGTGTACCCAAACCCATGTCTATGAGTCAGTGATGCCATCCAACCATCTCATCCTCTGTCGTCCCCTTCTCCTCCCACCCTCACTGCTCAGACCGTTTTTTGGAACATAATAAATTATCAGTAAATATAAGATTAATGAAAGGATGAATGAATATCTCTATCAGCTGACCATAAATTCCTGCTCTCCAGATTCTCAAGGCCAGTAAGATTCCTTTGCTTTCAGTTAACTTCTAGTTTTCCCTTATGATCTACCCCACTGGTTGCCATATAAGTCACTAGATCCACATAAGCCTATAATTGAAGATCATCCATTATTTTACCCATCTCAATCCTTAACTCACACCTTATTAACTCAGCAATTTGACCCCTCTACTTTAGCCAACAACATTTAGTTGTCATCATTCAGCCAAACTTACTAATGTTTATCCTTGTCCCTTAACACAAGTCACTATCTTAGCTTTAGAATATGAATTTATTTTCAATGTCACTGAAGGCCAAAATAAATTAATCATGTTTCTAAAGGTGGTTGTGGAGCACAGCTTAGCTCTTTCACTCCACCAACAGCTTAGACTGTGACACTGAAGTGCCGGATCCACCGCTTTGGCTTCCATGGAATTGTCACAGAGTTGGACTGTGCTTGTGCAGTGGAATTGACCCACATGGCTGTGCTTGTGGGTCTCATTGCTTCAGCACCAAAACATCAAAGGTCCACTGTTCTTAGCTTTCTCTTATTTGTTATTACAGAAAGTCCATTCTTTCCTCAATAGACAGAAAAGCAAGTTTGTAATATTTTAGGTGGTTTTTCAATGTATCTTGTTTACAGTTCTGTAATTTATTTTCCCATATTGTGTAGAAGGCAAAAAGACCCCAGATTTAGAAGAATCAGTGATATGTTTGTGACAGATAAGTGGTGAAAACTAACACATTACTGTATAAGACCCCAGCTCAGCCAGGGCTTAGCTATAGAGAAAACAAAGGAGGGGTCACTTCAATCATAGTAAGAGGCAGAAGATGAGAACTAGGTAGGTCTCAAAGTCAGAGAGAATTAGCAACATTTTTTGCTGGAGGCTGAGCTAACAAACTATCATTTTAGTGCTTATTATGTTTTCCTTGATTTGGTTCCAGAGTCTGAAGCAGAGCCAAGCAGTGCCCGTAGGTGTCAAAAAAGCCCAGCTATAAAGTTTGGAAAAAGGAAATGAGAAGGAGACAGGCAAGATACTATCCTCTTGGGTGCATCCTCTGGTTGGATCATACTCATTTGATCCCTGTGTTTGTGAGGTCCATTTGCTCTTCACTATTCCCACTTACATACACATGTATGGTGCTGTACTCTTTTTCTTATAAGCCTGATCTTAACCTTGAATATTCTCATTGGATCAGAATTTAATCTTAGTTATATTAACTCAAGATGGTATTTTCTTATTAGAAATTTAAGAGAATTTCTTGTGATTCTGAAAGTACTGAAAGTTTATTCATCTAACACTGGTTTCCTTATAGAACCATAACCCTTCCTTGTTGTTGCTATTGTTCAGTTGCTCAGTTGTGTCTGACTCTTTGCAACCCTATGGACTACAGCATGCCAGGTTTCTCTGTCCTTCACCATCTCCCAGAGCTTGCTCAAACTCATGCCATCTAACCATTTCATCCTCTGCCATCCTCTTCTCCTTCTGCCTTCAGTCTTTCCCAGCATTAGGGTCTTTTCTAATGAGTTGGTTCATTGCATCAGATGGCCAAAGTATTGGAGCTTCAGCTTCAGCAACAGTCCTTCCAATGAATATTCAGGGACGATTTCCTCCAGGATGAACTGGTTTGATCTCCTTGCAGTCCAAGGGACTCTCAGGAGTCTTTTCCAACAGCTTAGTTCAAAAGCATCAGTTCTTCAGCGCTCAGCTTTCTTTATGGTTCACCTCTCACATCCATACATAACTACTAGAAAAACCATAGCTTTGACTAGACAGACCTTTGTTGGCAAAGTAATGTCTTTGCTTTTTAATATGCTGTCTAGGTTGGTCATAGCTTTTCTTCATATAACCTGCCAATCATTCAGTTGACTGAATATTAAGAGCTAACTATATAGACCAGGCTTCCCAGGTGGCACTAGTGGTAAAGAATCCAACAGCCAATGCAGAAGACACCACTCACAGGAGCCTGAACCTACTGTGAACCGCGCCCATGAGGGATCTAGAATGTGTGCTCCACATGAAAATCATCCCAAAAGCGGCCCTCATTCTCCAGTCGATGGAGAAACTGTCTTCTGTGAAACCAATCCCTGGTGCCCAGAGGGCTGGGCACCACTGATGTAGATGACTTTCATCTCTTTCACATTTTTTTGTGTAAGAGGTAAACCACTGTCCCGGTGGCTCAGAGGTTAAAGCATCTGCCTTCAATGCGGGAGACCTGGGTTCGATCCCTGGGTTGGGAAGATCCCCTGGAGAAGGAAATGGCAACCCACTCCAGCATTCTTGCTTGGAGAATCTCATGGACTGAGGAGCCTGGTGGGCTGCAGTCCACGGGGTCACAAAGAGTCGGACACGACTGAGTGACTTTACTTTACTTTCTTATGGGCTTCTCTCATAGTTCAGTCGGTAAAGACTCTGCTTGCAACGCAGGAGACTCAAGTTTGATTCCTGGGTCCAGGACTCCAGTATTCTTGCCTGGAGATCCCATGACAGCAGAGACTAGCAGACTATAGTCCATGGGATCCCAAGAGTCAGAGATGACTTAGCAAGTAATCCAGAACCACCGTTTTCTGTTACAGTCCTATTTTTCATATTGATTCATACTCAAGTCTCTTCTTTTTGGGTTCATTCTTTTCCTGTAGAATTTTGACCTCAATCTCCCTTGAGGAGCTATAAATTATTTATCTTGGAATCTTTTAAAAATTCTTGTGGCTCAAAAGATTTCAGTAGTAAGACTATTTTCATCACTATGAGGCAATCTCTCAGTGAAAGCAGCGTAATCTTCACATTTCTAAGCTGCCACCCTGTATTTTCTCTCTTAACAAAACAAAAATGTATTTGTGGATTGCCACAGCCCTCTTAATTCCCTTTGTGTAAAAATTTATTCATGCATTCAATAAGCCTTATTCAACCTTTATTACATACCAGTAACCAAGGAGGAATAGTGAAGTAAAGAATGACTCAATACTTCCCTTCCAAAAGCTTGTAATCTAGTTGGGGCTATAAAAATACATACATGCATTAAAAAAAAAGTAATGACAATAATAGTTATGAGAATAATAGTAACAATAGCAATAACATTCTTATGGAGATTTACCATTGTTAGGGAACATTCTCTTATTTGATCCTACAATAATCCTGTGAAATGGATGATATTACCTTACCTATTTTACATATGAGGAAACCAAAGCCTTTGCCACTAAAACAGAAACATTTCAGACAATTATCTATATATTCATCTAAAAATAAGAATAATAGCTTCATTAATAAGAACATGAATATATTTTAGGGATAAATAAGACTCTCCAGCCAAAAAAAAATTAGTGAGAAGAGTAGCATTATTGGACATTTTTGCAAATTTTTGTACTGTCTCACTGAAGAGAGGATGTCTAGATTCTTATACTGTCCCTGCTTTGTCCATTGCAATATATTGCTTCAGTTAAAGTGTACAAAGAAAACACAGCTTCACTCAGATATGCCATTGGGAAAAGAGAAATATTCTAATAGCTCTTTAACAGTTACCTTTGGTCATCCTGGTCTTCAAGGCCCTGAAATTTGGAGTCTTCTTTTTCTCTTCCTTAGCTTTCATCCTTAGACAGAAACAATATGGGATAAAACGGGGCTGATTATTTCTCTACTATATTTTCGTGACTCCTCAACGTCCTCTCCAAACCACGTTTTACTAGCAGAAGCTCCCTACTGATTTCCCTACTCCCAGCCTCTGTGAGTCAGAATTTAAGTCCACCTTCCACAGCTGTGGGGTTCCCTGGTGGCTCAGTGGTTAAGAATCAAGAGGCATGGGTTCAACTCCTGGGTCGGGAAGATCCCTGGAGAAGGAAATGGCAATCTACTCCAGTATTCTTGCCTGGGAAATCGCATGGACAGAGGAGCCTGGCGGGTTACGGTCCACAGGATTGCAAAAGGGTTGTACTGACTTAGCGACTAAACAACAGCAATCGCAGCTGTAATTTTTTCCTGGACAGGATCATGACCCTGCCCTAGCAGAAAACCTAACCTCAAATTCTTGCTCCTCACACCAGATTCAGAATCCACACTGTTTTGTCTTTAGGTTGTTCCTTCCTCAATTGCTCTTTCACTCCTTCTCTAACTGCCCTCGTTTTTTTTTACTTTTCAGCCCAATCCTGATGAGACTGGAAGACTGGTGATTCTGCAGTGAAGCCGAGGAAGAAAGTGGTCCCACTGATCAGCCTTCAGCTGGTTGCCTTTGTATAAATCTGCTCTCTGTTCAGTTTTTCTCTTAACTCTTTTGAATTATAACTGTAGGATGGCTGAATCCCCTTGCCCACCTTGAGAATAAATCTCTTTCCTTTGCATCTTACAGTTTAACTAATACGTGCTTATCTAAAATGTATGCCGACACAGATGTTTCTTTTTCTGCTTTACAGGTGTAGACATGACTCTGTTTCGTTCCAGTAAGCCACCGTGTGTAGATATTATCACCAATATTTTAACGAAAAATTTAAACCTTAGAATGCTGAAAGTGTATCATGCCTGTTTGGCAGTGCATGTTGGAATACAGACATTTACTATAGCTTGAAAACAGCATAATTGAATTTTCAAATTACAAGCTGGCTAAATTAAGATTTTGGGGTAAAATGTTAAGCCTTGAGGAGCTGAAGACTTTGGAAGAGTCAGAGTCAGGGGGCTTCGTCTGGAACTGCTGACTTGGCCCACGTGAGATCAGCCTCTCTGAAGATTCCAAAAGATGCAGCCTTAGAGGAGCAACTGATGCTCATGATTTTGGTGCTGTGTCAGTTATTAAGAAGTTCCTACCCCAGGGAGCCAGAAGGAAGTGCACTAAAACCCAGGTCTTTGCGGCCCCATGGACTAAACAGTCCAGGGAATTCTCCAGGCCAGAATACTGGAGTGGGTAGCAGTTACTTTCTCCAGGGGATCTTCCCAAGCCAGGGATTGAACCCAGGTGCCCCTCATACAGGCAAATTCTTTACCAGCTGAGTCACCAAGGAAGCCCAAGAATACTGGAGTGGGTAGCCTACCCCTTCTCCAGGGGATCTGCCCAACTCAGAAATTGAACCGGGGTCTCCTGCATTGTAGGCGGATTCTTTACCAGCTGAGCTACCACGGAAGCCCAGGTCTTTATTAGCTAACATTAGCGCTGACTTTGGGAGCAGCACTGCCTTTCTGAACACAGGCTTCTCCCTCTATCAAGGCTGATCGCATTTTAGTTGATTATATCCAGGCTGAATTGTTACTGGCTTAAGAAAAAATAAAATGAAATCTTTCTCAGTCTTAACTGCTAAACTTGTTATCTGAAGGATTTTTGTAAAGATTTTATCTGATACGAATATCTGCCATGGTCTTCTCTTATTTTTTTTTCCCTCGACTGGTATACTGCCTCTGCAGAGTTCAGTTTTTGCTACTGGAAGGCTTTGTAGCACGAGAATTCAGTGATACGAACACTTGATTATCATGGAGTATTTGGGGACAGTCTTGGGGGAAAAGGTTGTATGTCAGATGTGGTATGTATTTGGCTATTTGTTGATTATCAGCCTGGGATAAGCCGAGCTGTGCTTCTGAATAGAAGAGGACCTTGCTTCTTGCAGAAACACTTAAATAACGAAAGCTTCAAAGATAGGGAGGGAAAAAACAAGTTAATTCAGTCCTAAATTACTGCTTAAATGGTTCTGTCTCTGAGGTTTGAATAGAGATTGGCTTAAATGACACTGAACTTCACTTTTCCTTGTGCATATCTTGTGTGCATCATTGTGAAGAGACCTTTCTTCTGGTTTTGTTAGTAATCACATGAATGTTAGTTGCTGTTTGTTTCCTTTTCCTGAAGCAAATCTCTCTCTCTCTCGGCCGAGTTGGCAAGAAGAATACCCAGTTTAGGTTACAGAACAGTATAAACCTGGTGCTTTGCTTATGTGCTAAAAACAGCCTATCCTACAGGGTGTTGCAAATAAAATAAGATCACAGATATAAGTGTTCTTGACAGGAAGTATTTTATATATATGGCTTTTATTAAAACAGCCATGGTTTAGTGATGGGTGTTACGTTTCTGGCTACTATTACTACTAATTACATTTGTAAATCCCTCACACATTTGAGACTCTTGAAAAATTCTGTGCTGAAAGGATTAATTCAGGATGTAGTCAACTGTCTCTAAGGTGAAACTGAAGAATAAGGTGGCAGTAAGATTAAGATCGGAGAAGGCAGTGGCACCCCTCTCCAGTACTCCTGCCTGGAAAATCCCATGGATGGAGGAGCCTGGAAGGCTGCAGTCCATGGGGTCACTGAGGGTCAGACACACTGAGCGACTTCAATTTCACTTTCACTTGTGGTGCAGTGATTAAGAATCCACTTGCCAATGCAGGGGATATGGGGTGGATCCCTGCTCTGGAAAGATTCCACATGCCATGGAGCATCTAAGCCCTTCTGCTACAACTACTGAACCCACTCTCTAGGGAACGTGCTCTCACAAGAAGAGAAGCCACCACAATGAGAAGCCCGCGCATTGCAGCTAAAGAATAGCCCTGCTCACCGTAACTAGAGAATTTCATGTGCAGCAACCAAGACCCAGCACAGCCAAAAACACATACATAAATGAAATTAAACAAACAATTACCTTTGCTACCACACCATACTATAATATTCTTAAATGTGAGTTGAAATGTGGACTTTGAAACCAAATATCAATAAACTTTTTGTACTTTTTTTTATGTTCAAATTCATTGGCTTGTCTTACCCTTGAATAGATTTTTTTACTCATGCATGATTTTGTGGCAAATGTTTTTGGCTTTGGAAAATATTGGTTGATTGAGTCACACACTCTTTAAAACATTGGCACGCTTCATGATAGAAAATGAAAGGTCACATTTGTTAATATTACTACCTATCTCATCAGAAGAGTGTTTAGGTATTTGTCAAGCTCACAGTGCTGGATATGAGTTTTCCAAAATTCTGATTTTCATATGAAACTTCAAATGTTATTGTCAACAAACACTGTTAGCTGTTTCCTTGAAGTGACAGTCTCGCTTCATTCATTTTTGAGAGACCAAAAATTAAAGTCGAAATAACCATAATCTGTCAGTCAATGGGCCTTTCAATTAAAAATGGTAGTTTCTAAAAAATGTGACTATTTTAGCTCAGACAACTGTACACAAGCTTTTTCCTTGAGACACCATCATATTCAGGGAATAGAATGGCTTTATGTATTCTGTTTGTATCAAACAGAATATTAAAAAGGAATACACTCAAAAGTTGAGGTTTATTAATAACAAAATTACTACATTTTACTACTTCTTAAAGGGCATTTTTAAGTAATGCTGCCTTTTTTTTCTAACTGACATTGCATGGTAGTAAAGGATTCCGTGACTGTAACGAGTACTAGTACTAGCAGTGAAGAGTACAGTGACTTCTAAGAATGGTTAAACAGGGCTTCCTTGGTGGCTCAGCAGTAAGAATCCACCAGCCATGCACTAGACGCTGGTTAGACCCCTGGGTCAGGAAGATCCCCTGGAGAAGGAAATGGCAACCCACTTCAGTCTTCTTGCCCGAGAAATCCCCTGGACAGAGGAGCCTGGCAGGTTTCAGTCCAGGGGGCTGCAAAAGAGTCAGACCCAACTTAGTGACTAAACACAACAGTTAAATGAATAATGGGCAATTAATACCCTAGCATTGTTATGAAAATGTTTCTCCTTGTGGACTTCTTAATGGGATTTGGGGGACCCCTAAGTACTGTTGTTTCGGAACATCTGATGATAGCTGATGTTTATGGACGTTTCCTATTTGCCAGGACCTATTCTAAGCACTGAGTTATTTTAAATCTGGATGTGACGTCATTTTTACTTCAATGGGAATTTTAAATGTGTCAAAGTAGAAGAATATAACACTTTTTAACGAAACACATCCAGTAAATGCTCTCAATAACTCTTTTCCCATACAGTTTCATTGAGAAAATGGACATACAGCACTGTGTAAGTTTGAAGTGTATGGCATAATGTTTTGACTCACATACATCCCTAAATGATTATCACAAAAGTGTAGAGAATATTCATCTCATGTGGATTCAAAATTAAGGAAATAGAAAAAACACAGATTTTTTTTCCCCTTGTGATGAGAATTCTTAGGGTTTGCTCCCTTAAATGTCATATAACATACAGTAGTGTTAATAATATTTACCATGTTGCACATACATCCATAGTACTTGTTTATCTCATAACTGGAAGTTTATACATTTTGACCACCTTCACCCAATTCTTCCACCTCCTACTCCCAACCTTTGGTAACTATGTGTGTCCATCTTCAGTTGTGTCCAACTCTTTGCAACCCCATGGACTGCAGCCCACCAGGCTCCTCTGTCCATAGGATTTCCCAGACAAGAATATTAGAGTGGGTTTCCATTTCCTCCTCCAGGGCTTCTTCCTGACCCAGGGATTAAGCCCACGTCTTCTGTATCTCCTGCATCAACAGGCATATATCTGATCTATTTATCTATAAGTTTTGTTTGGTTTTGCCTTACAATTGACCTACAACACCATAGTTGATCCTATTACGCAACATAGTGATTCAATATTTCTGTATACTTCAAAATGATCACCATGTTAAGTCTAGTTACCATCTGTCACTATACAAAGATATTGTATAAATATTGGCTATATTTCCCATAATGTACATTTTATAACCATCATTCATTTTGTAACTGGAAGTTTGTACCTCTTAATCTCCCTTACCTATTTCTCTCGTGTCTCCACCCTCTCCCATCTGGCAACCACTGGCCTGGTCTTGGTACCTATGGGTCATGGTGGAGCAGTCTGACACAATGTGGTCCACTGGAGAAGGGAATGGCAAACCACTTCAGTATTCTTGCCTTGAGAACCCCATGAACAGTATGAAAAGGCAAAATGGTAGGATACTGAAAGAGGAACTCCCCAGGTCAGTAGGTGCCCAATAAGCTACTGGAGCTCAGTGGAGAAATAACTCCAGAAAGAATGAAGGGATGGAGCCAAAGCAAAAACAATACCCAGTTATGGATGTGACTGGTGATAGAAGCAAGATCCATTCCTCTATTTCTTTGCATTGATTGCTGAGGAAGGCTTTCTTATCTCTTCTTGCTATATTTTGGAACTCTGCATTCAGATGCTTATATCTTTCCTTTTCTCCTTTGCTTTTCACCTCTCTTCTTTTCACAGCTATTTGTAAGGCCTCCCCAGACAGCCATTTTGCTTTTTTGCATTTCTTTGCCATGGGGATGGTCTTGATCCCTGTCTCCTGTACAATGTCACGAACCTCATTCCATAGTTCATCAGGCACTCTATCTATCAGATCTAGACCCTTAAATCTATTTCTCACTTCCACTGTATAATCATAAGGGATTTGATTTAGGTCATACCTGAATGGTCTAGTGGTTTTCCCTACCTTCTTCAATTTCAGTCTGAATTTGAGCCTGTTAGTATAGTAGAATTCCAAGACAGCACATTCCTGGCTAAAACAAGTCAAATTACAGGACAGTATTGATGTCATAGACTCTAAATATCAGAATAAAGGATCAAAGGTCCCAAATCAACCTCTAAACTTTCCTGCAATTCCTGCATTTCATTGTAACCCGGGAGGATGGAACATAACGTGTCCTCCATCATCATCACCATATTCAGGAACAAGGCCTGTCAGACGAAACGTAGGGAAATGACACAGCATTCTCTCACAGGTCAGCAGGGGGTGTCACTTCACCAGCCTTCTTGTCGTCCTGTAAGCGCCTGCAGTTGGAGAAGAGATCTTTGAATGAACAAAGCTTTCCAGTGAAATTCATCCAGGACAGCTGTGACTCTTCTCATTTTATTCCCTTCTAAAATGACAACCCACTCCAGTATTCTTGCCTAGAGAATCCCGTGGACAGAGGAGCCTGGTGGGCTGCTGTCCATAGGGTCACAGAGTCGGACACGACTGAAGCGATTAGCATGCATGCATAGAAGAAGGACATGGCAACCCACTCCAGTATTCTTGCCTGGAGAATCTCAGGGACAGAGAAGCCTGGTGGGCTGCCGTCTATGGGGTCACACAGAGTCGGACACGACTGAAGCGACTTAGCAGCAGCAGCAGCATTGATCTCATGTTTCCTTATGGTTTTCAGAACTATCTTTCTAGACTTCTGTAGAAAATTAATGTATTGCTGCATAAATGAATTTTGTTCCTGGACTCAGTTCCTGTGTGTGGGCAGGGTGGAGTGTGGGGGGCTCTCCCAAACCAATGAGCAATTTTCAGATGCCAGCAAGGTGTCCAAGAACTCAATTCATTTCTGGCCCTATCTAACTGGAGATTGAGTCAGATTCCACTGGAAAAGAGCTTAGTTCCACCCTAGCCCACTCCACTTCAGATGTCAGTCTCAGGTCCAACTGGTTACCTGTGCTTCTGACCAGTTGGTAATAAATCAAAGGTTCCTATGACCCTGTCCTTGGGTTTCATTAGCTTGTTAGAATGGCTCACAGGATTCAAGAAAGTCCATTCACTCACTCAATCACTGATTTATTACAGAGGATATTAAAGATATGAGCCAGCCAGACAAAGGGAAACAGAGTGGTAAGGAGGTGGGGAGGGGGTCCCACACAAGGAGGCATTGTCCTTGTGGAGCATGGGGCCTGACACAGTGGTACATGGAAGTGTTCTTATAAGAACTTATTATGACTGGATAAGGAATGAGTGAGGAACAGATGGATTTCAGAGATTTTTAAATTTTAATTGTTAAAAAAAACACACAAATTTAAAATGCTTATTTAGAGCCTGTTGCGAATAGCAAGACACCCATTTGACCCACTTCACCTTTGCGTCAAAGAAGCATTTTCAGGAACTGAGCACAAAAGAGCAATTATTATAACAAAGATACTCTTATATTTCAGGAAATTTCAAAGGTTTTGAGAATTATGAGTCAGAAACTATAGATGAAAACAAAATATATATAAGAAATATATTTAACCAAAATATATATATATATATATATATATATATGACCAGGGTTCGATCCCTGTGTCAGGAAGAGCCCCTGGAGAAGGGAATGGAATCTATTCCAATATTCTTGCCTGGAGAATCCCATGGACAGAGGGGCCTGGCGGGCTATGGTCCATGGGATCCCAGAGTCAGACATGACTGAAGTGACTGAGTACACAGCACTCACACACATATGTGACCAAATACAAATATTTCTTATAAATCACAATATTGCAACAAAATTATTTAAAATTCTCAGCTTATATTTTACAAACATGTCCTTATTTTTTAATCACTGTCACAAAAATCAACTCATTTTAAAACAGAATTAAAGCAAATTTCTCATTCTTTAAAATGAACTTTTTAAAAAGCAGAAAAAAATCAGAGTCAGCCCAAGAAAAACTATAGAATTCCTCAAGTGATATGGAGCATTACAGACTGTAACCATAGAAGAAGAACTTTAGAATAGTGGTTGTTAGAACAAATAAGCAAAGTTTTCCTCAATGAAATGTAAGTCAAGTATTAAGAGACACAGTTCATGCTATAGAGTTGCATCTTGGCACAACATATCATATGGGAAGCTGGTAAAGATTCACACAGTCAGGGCAAGTGTATCATGTCTGGTAAGGAGTGAGCGAGGAACAGATGGCTTTAGGAGATTTTGCCATTTTTAATTGTTTTAAAAAGAAGAAGAAATTTTAAATGCTTATTTAGAGGCAAATATAAAACAGCTTACAATTTCTTTCTTTTTAACTTTATTTTAAATTTTATTTTTAAAATATTATTAAAGTATCATTGATTTAGAGTGTGGTATTAATTTCTGCTGTACAGCAAAGGGATTCAGTTATCCACTTTGCAGCACTCCAGGCCTCCCTGTCCTTCACCAACTCCCGGAGTTCACTCAAACTCACATCCATCAAGTCAGTGATGCCATCCAGCCATCTCATCCTCTGTCTGCCCCTTCTCCTCCTGCCCCCAATCCCTCCCAGCATCAGGGTCTTTTCCAGTGAGTCAATTCTTTGGCCACATGAGGTGGCCAAAGTACTGGAGTTTCAGCTTTAGCATCATTCCTTCCAATGAACACCTAGGACTGATATCCTTTGGACTGGTTGGATCTCCTTGCAGTCCAAGGGACTCTCAAGAGTCTTCTCCAACACCACAGTTCAAAAGCATCAATTCTTCAGCACTCAGCTTTCTTCCCAACCCTGCAATTTTTTTAAGTCTTAAAAAAATTCATGGGGGAAAAAGCTATTTGAAGGAGCTAGTGAGGGAAAAGCCTGCACTCTTCCTGTTCACGGGAGAAGGCAATGGCACCCCACTCCAGTACTCTTGCCTGGACAATCCCATGGATGGAGGAGCCTGGTAGGCTGCAGTCCATGGGGTCACTAAGAGTTGGGCATGACTGAGCGACTTCACTTTCACTTTTCACTTTCATGCACTGAAAAGGAAATGGCGACCCACTCCAGCGTTCTTGCCTGGAGAATCCCAGGGATAGGGGAGCCTAGTGAGCTGCTGTCTATGAGGTTGCACAGAGTTGGACACGGCTAAAGCAACTTAGCAGCAGCAGCAGCAGCAGCAGCAGCTTCCTATTCACTTTGTGCATCAGTGGAAACCAGGACACTGGGCTGTGCTTTCTCTGTTGTCACAGCTAGGATCTGGACAATTGTCCTCACCAACTACTGATTCCCTCAGATGACTGCAACTCAATCAACTTTAGCATCTCATGTGTTTAAGAGAATATAGAAAGTAAGTTAATTACTTAATGTCTTTTGTGTTAATAGATAAACACAGCTCTGACCCTCTCATGATGTACTTTGCAGAAACAGTTTTCATCAGCTTGGTTATTTTGCTCCTCAAGTGGGCCAAGCAATCTGGATCCAGGGGTAGATTGGTATAATTCATGAACTTTTAAATAATCAGGAAGGAAGAAATTCTTCTCTTTCTAGGTTCTTTTGACAGGTCTAAAAATTAAAATGACATGAAATAGGGACTTCCCTGGTGGTACAGTGAGTAAGAATCTGCCTACCAATGCAGGGAACATGGGTTTGAGCCCTAGTCCAAGACATATCCCACATGCCTTGGAGTAAATTGGCCCGTGCTCTGCAACAAGAGAAGTCACCACAGTGAGAAACCTTCACACCGCAACCAGAAAAAGCCTGCTCAAAGCAATGAAGACCCAGCACAGCCAAAAATAAAATCAATCCATAAAATTATATTTTTTAAAGACATGAGACAGATTAACTAACAGAAGTTTAATAAGATGTATTTATGGGAAAGATACCCCAAGACTGAGCAAGTTACTAAAATGGCTAAGCAAGTCACTTAAATACTACCTTCAGCTAAATACAAAAGAGAAGGTTGAGAGTAGTGGTTTGGAACCTCAAGTAGGAGGAAGGTAATTTACATGGAGGTGGACAAACAAATGTTTGGTAAACAAAAGCATGCTGAGCCATGGGAGACAATGAGACACAGTGTGGCCTCTGATCTCCAGGCCCTACCTAAAGTTTCCCCCACTGTATTTAGTCCATGTTGTTGTTGGTGGTGCTTGTTCACTAAGTTGCATCCAACTCTTTTGCAACCCCATAGTCACTTAAATACTACCTTCAGCTAAATACAAAAGAGAAGGTTGAGAGTAGTGGTTTGGAACCTCAAGTAGGAGGAAGGTAATTTACATGGAGGTGGACAAACAAATGTTTGGTAAACAAAAGCATGCTGAGCCATGGGAGACAATGAGACACAGTGTGGCCTCTGATCTCCAGGCCCTACCTAAAGTTTCCCCCACTGTATTTAGTCCATGTTGTTGTTGGTGGTGCTTGTTCACTAAGTTGCATCCAACTCTTTTGCAACCCCATAGACTCTAGCCCACCGTGCTCCTCTGTCCATGGGATTTCCCTGGCAAGAATCCTGGAGTGAGGTGCTATCTCTTTCTGCAGGAAATCTTCCCGACCTAGGGATGGAACCAGCATTTCCTGCATTGGCAGGCAGATTCTTTACCACTGAGCCCTCAGGGAAGCCCATTTAACCCAACTCTTTGCAAATATTTCTGGTAGTAGCTCTATTTGAGGAAACGGTGAAAGTAAAATATTAGGTGCCTGGTGATATTATAATGACAAATGATTCATTATATGTTTGAAAGAAAGTTCACATCCTGGGTGATTTATGTTCACATTGCTGGAAACTAGTTATTTCAAAGCACTGATATCGCACTAAAAATTTCCACTCTTATGTGTGTCCAATGTGGATATTGGTTAAAATACAACAACCAGGGGCTAGGGTAAGTAGGTAATCAAGAGGCAATGGTGTGAATAACCTTGTATGCCCTTCAGAAAATGACTGCGTAATAACCGTGTCCAGCCTTGAAACAGCATAGTTGATTATGTTTCTGAATGTTCTATTCAATCATTTCAAAACTTGTCCATGGTTAAAGAGTAACAACATTTTTATTTCCTTTTTCCCAAGGGAATTACCAAATTGCAAAATCCTGTTATGAGGACCCAAGCCTCTGACAACATACTGAGTAGGAAAACCTCCTCAGAATAATTGTGCAGGCAGCTCCCTTGTTCTGAATGGGGTCTCTGGTGCACTTTCGTAAATACTTATTTATAGACTATTTTGGAAAAAATGTGGCTTATTCATTTCGAGCACATTTTATGATACTCACATCAGTGAGTTTGGATACTCGTAGTTCACACCATGGTTTCAGCGATATTGTCTCAGAAGAGCCAGACTGTCAGGAGCCAGAGTGAGGAATCCCACCTGTGACAGGGTCACATGGCAAACTCAGATGGCAGGGCAATTTGAGTCATCGGATTTCTCCCTGGTTTTTCCTGAACATGTGCCCCCAAAAATAAGAATTTGTCTGTTTTCCCATTATTTTCTGACTTTCTCTTGTAAAAATTAATTCAGGGCTTTGGCCTTCTGCATTTGAAAGGAGTGTTTCAGCCCAACCCCCCTTTGATAATGGTCTAGCCTGCCTAACGAGTTCCCCTGACTTTCTACAAGCTTGTAAATTACTCACAACCTCCCAACTGTGAGGGGCACAAAAGCCTTAAAGTATCTTAAAGTTTCAGAGCCTTTTCAAATTCATATTGGTGACGGGATTTCACGGTTAAGTCAATGATTGCTGCCAGACTTCCTTATTTTTTATCTATCAGGCACCCAGGAAGATGTAATCAATGCAAATGGGATATGGAAAAGGATATATAGTAGTTTTGATGTTAGCAATACTAGACTTTTGAGTAAGTTACTTTTCTTTTGCTATAAATCACTGTACTTCCTTTTATTACAAATTGCTGTATTTTTATTTAGTGTTTTCTGAGAGTGGCATTCAGACTTTGGAAAGGTTAACACAAATGAGTCTTCTGGTTAACAAAACCTCATCAGAAGAGAGCCATAGAAATGTTAACAGGCCTCTTGGCCAGAAGATAATGTAAACCGCCTGAGACCTTTTGTAACGGGACAGTATGCAAAAAAGAAAGCCTTATCTCAATGAGGGTCAGGACTGCTGCCCCTGTATAACTCTATATATTCCATTATGTACAACTTGGGGTATATAAGCTGAGTTTGAAAAATAAACAGCCCCCTTTTCCCCTCTTGGAGTCTTGCACCGACAACGCTGGGCTTCCCCATGTCATTCTTTTCTTTTTCTCCCCTTTTTCGGCTGAATTCCCATCTGGGGCATGGAGGCTTGCCATGTCTATTTACCTGTCCTGGCTGTTAAGATCTGTAAGAGAGAGAGCCCAGGGCTGGGCACTGTCCGATATTCAAACGGACGCCGGTGGCCTAACGTAGATGGTGCAAACCTCTTGTCTCAAGGTTTTATTATCTTTCCTTGTAAACCAAGTTATTCAGCCTCCTTTTCTTCCACTAGTTTCCTACTATACTATTCTATCCTGAGCTATCCTGTTCTCTCCTATCCTGTCCTATCTCGCCCGCTCTGTCCCCCCTTTGAATATCCCTGGATCCACCAGGGCTGGTCCCCGGCACCAGACAAAGTGATTTTTATCTCCAAAAGTTAACAACAAAGAGCAATGAGCAAAATTTTCAAATGAGAAGCTTAGATGTTTGTTTTAAAGGCTATCCAAACTCCTATTCATTATTATCCCCTCAACTTCAGCAGTATTTATTCTTTCAGACACCCACTGGGACCACACAGTTTAATCTCATCTCTCATTAAGGAAAGAGGAATAGACCTGAAAATAAGTAAAGAAGAACGTGCACTCATTCTCATCAATCTCTTCACTTTTACGAGTAACCACTGTAATCCACAGATGGCCCCTTCTTGGAAAAGTCATTGTAGACAATAAAAAGTAAAATGCAAAGAAATTAGAATGAAAGATGTTAATGACTACACACAGGTTTCACCTGGGCTGGGACTTTCCTAGTGGTCCAGAGCTAAGACTCTGAGCTCCCAAAGCAAGGGGCCAAGATTTGATCCCTGGTCAGGGGACCAGATCCCACATGCTGCAACTGAGAGTTCCAAACCACAACTAAAGATTTCGATCTGGCACACCCAAATAGAAAATTTTATTTTTTAAGTTCCGTCTATACCAGTGCCTCCCTCTTCTCCATTCAACTCCGCTATTTCTTCTGCCCTAAGGACTTTAGGCTGAAGAAATCCAAAATCTGCTCTCATTTCAAAGCACTCCTTGATCTATGTGTCCTTGAATACTCATACTTTTTCATTTATAGAATGTTAACGTATTCCATCTGAGAAGGGGCTGGACCAGCTGGTAACAGTAGGAATAAAGACATAGCCACACTAGGAACCTGCCTTTAACAGTATGATCTCATGACTGAGAAAATGTTGCAGGTGCCCAACCGGTGTATGTCAGACACTCAGAAGAGCATCTTGTCCCAAAGGGTTAGTACAAAGGGACAGAAATGTTACTTTCAAAACTTCAATTGAGATTGACATATTCACATTATAATAATACATAAAACAGACAATGAATAAGTGTCTACTGTAAAGCACAGGGAACTCTCCTCAATACTCTGTAATAATCTACATGGGAAAAAAATTAAAAAGACTGGATACACAGATTTAGAGAACAAACTTATGGTTACTAGGGGAAGGGATGGGGGAAGGAAGTTTGGAACTGTCACATACACACTGCTATATTTAAAATGGATAACCAACAAGGACCTACTGTAGAGCATAAGGAACTCTGCTCAATATTGTGTAACAACCCAAATGGGAAAAGAATTTGAAAAAGAATAAAATAAAAAATTAAAAAGAGTAGATATATGTATATGCATAACAAATTCACTTTGCTATACAACAGAAACTAACCCAACATTGTAAATCAACTATGCTTCAGTGAAAATTAAAAATAAATACGTAAATGAATGGATGAATGAATAAAACTTCCCTCGTGGAGGACAGATCAAGGCAATGTGAGCAGTGGCTGAAAGGAACAAGTTATTTCACAACACTGCTCCTTCAGGAATGTCTGGCCTCCACATCTCTGCATTGGGAGATATTCCAGAAGACCCTTAGAAAATTCCATCCAGTGCATCTATAGCAATGGTCTTGGCCATTTTCTATACAAGTTTCTTCTTTCACATGGAAGAAGAGGAGAATAGCAAGATGTCACTGGTTGATCTAATATTTCTATGGGAGAAAAGAAGAGGCCTGCCTCTCAGAATCCCAAATGAGAAAGAAAAGTTATAACTGGTTGAAAAAAAAACAATCTTTCCAATAAGGAAGGCAACCTCATAGTCAGAGAGCTAAGGAAGAAGTACGAGTGATGTTTGACAATTATTCTTAATTTTATCTTGAAAGAAATATACAAGAAACAATGGTAAAAACTACTTCTGCTTGATATCTTTTTCTTAGAGTTCTTAATATTTTGATATCTTTAAAAAAAACACAAAATGTATTCCCTGTGAGTTCAATAAAGATAAGAGAGTCTCTCCTGACATTCCTCAAATATGCCATCAAAAAGGAGATTTAGGATACATCCCAAGTAAAGTATTCTTTTGGTCTGCAGGGCAAGTGAGGAATATAGAGACTACATCATTAGTATCTTCCAGCATTTTGCAATCTAGGTCAGGTAGGCACTTTATTTGGGCATTTCTTGTGTATCTGTTTCTATGTTTTGCCTGTAATAACTTCCTCTTCATTCAAGTTTTGTTGTTATATTAATAGTATAATAAAGGGAAGAAAACAAATTGATGGACTATGTGGTGAATCCAACCTAATTAGTCAGTGATCTCTGATTTTTTTTTCTTTCTTTCTTTCTTCTTTTGTTTTTTTTTAAGCCGTGCCATGAGGCATGAGGGATATCTCAATTCTCTGACCAGGGATCAAAACCATGCCAGGTACAGAGGAAATTTGGAATCTTAACCACTAGACCCAAAATCACTGCAGATGGTGACTGCAGCCATGAAATTAAAAGACGCCTACTCCTTGGAAGGAAAGTTATGACCAACCTAGATAGCATATTCAAAAGCAGAGACTTTGCCAACAAAGGTTCGTCTAGTCAAGGCTATGGTTTTTCCTGTGGTCATGTATGTTGGACTGTGAAGAAAGCTGAGTGCCAAAGAATTGATGCTTTTGAACAGTGGTGTTGGAGAAGACTCTTGTGAGTCCCTTGGACTGCAAGGAGATCCAACCAGTCCATCCTAAAGGAGATCAGCCTGGGTGTTCTTAGGAAGGACTGATGCTAAAGCTGAAACTCCAGTACTTTGGCCACCTCAAGCGAAGAGTTGATTCATTGGAAAAGACTCTGATGCTGGGAGGGATTGGGGGCAGGAGGAGAAGGGGACGACAGAGGATAAGATGGCTGGATGGCATCACCACCTCAATGGGCATGAGTCTGACTGAACTCTGGGAGCTGGTGATGGACAGAGAGGCCTGGCGTGCTGTGATTCATGGGGTTGCAAAGAGTCGGACACGACTGAGCAACTGAACTGAAATGAACTAAACCACTAGACCATCAGAGAAATTCCAATATGTTTTTAACTAACTAAATTTAATTTTTCTTTTGATGTACCAGCCATGTTTCATAACTTCTTTTCATTTATTTATATTCCTTTTTATTTTATTCCACTGTTCAACTGTGGGCTTGTTTAGACTCCAGAAGGCAACCAAAGAACAATTTTTAATAAATAATTTTAATGTTGCATGGTACATTAATTTTATATTAAAACATAATAAATCCTAAAAATTTTCATCATAGGGAAATTTTTTTCTTATTTCTTTTATGTTGTTTCTGTGTGAGATGATGAGTGCTTACTAAACCTATTGTGGTATCATGTCATGATGTATGTAGCCAAATTACCATGTTGTACACCTTAAAGCTATTAGTTCAGTTCAGTCGCTCAATCGTGTTCGACTCTTTGCGACCCCAGGGACGGCAGTACGCCAGGCTTCCCTGTCCATCACCACCTCCCAGAGCTTACTCAAACTCATGTCCATCGAGTGGGTAATGCCATCCAACCATCTCATCCTCTGCCATCCCCTTCTCCTCCTGCCTTCAATCTTACCCAGCATCAGAGTCTTTTCCAGTGAGTCAGTTCTTCTCATCAGGTCACCAAAGTATTGGAGCTTTAGCTCCAGAATCAGTCCTTCTAATGACTCTTCAGAACTGATTTCCTTTAGGATTGACTGGTTTGATCTCCTTGCAGTCCAAGGGATTCCCAGAAATCTTCTCCAACAACACAGTTCAAAAGCAACAATTCTTCAACGCTCAGCTTTCTTTATGGTCCAACTCTCACATCCATACAGAAGTACTGGAAAAAAACACAGCTTTGACTATCTGTATCTTTATTGGCAAAGTAATGTCTCTGCTTTTTAATATGCTATCTAGGTTTGTCATTGCTTGTCTTCCAAGAAGCAAACATCTTTTAACTTCATGGCTGCAGTCACCATCTGCAGTGACTTCAGTTTAGTGCAGTTCACTTCAGTGGCTCAGTCGTGTCCTAATCTTTGTGACCCCATAGACTGCATCACGCCAGGCTTCCCTGGCCATGATCAACTCCCGGATCTTGCCTCAAACTCACATTCATCAAGTCGGGGATGCCATCCAACCATCTCATCCTCTGTCGTCCCCTTCTCCTCCTGCCTTCAATCTTTCCCAGCATCAGAGTCTTTTCAAATGAGTCAGTGCTGCGCATCAGGTGGCCAAAATATTGGAGTTTCAGTTTCAGCATCAGTCCTTCCAATGAATAGTCAGGACTGATTTCCTTTAGGATGGACTGGTTGGATCTCCTTGCAGTCCAAAGGACTCTCAAGAGTCTTCAACACCACGGTTCAAAAGCATTAATTCTTTGGACTCAGCATTCTTTATAGTCCAACTCTCACATCTGTACATGACTACTGGAAAAACCATAGCCTTGACTAGATGGACCATTGTTGGCAAAGTAATGTCTCTGCTTTTTAATATGCTATCTAGGTTGGTCATAGCTTTTCTTCCAAGGAGTAAGCATCTTTTAATTTCATGGCTGCAGTCAGCATCTGTAGTGATTTTGGAGCCCCTAAAACTAAAGTCTCTCAGTGTTTCCATTGTTTACCCATCTATTTCCCATGAAGTGATGGGACCAGATGCCATCAGCTTAGTTTTCTAAATGCTGAGTTTTAAGCCAACTTTTTCACTCTCCTCTTTCACTTTCATCCAGAGGTTCTTTAGTTTCTTGTTTGCTTTCTGCGATAAGGATAGTGTCATCTGCATATCTGAGGTTATTGATATTTCTCCCTGCAATCCTGATTCTAGCTTGTGCTTCATCCAGCCTGGCATTTTGCATGATGTACTCTGCATATAAATTAAATAAGTAGGGTGACAATATATAGCCTTGACGTACTCCTTTCACTATTTGGAATCAGACTGTTGTTTCATGTACAGCTCTCACTCTTGTTTCTTGACCTGCATACAGATTTCTCAAGAGACTGGTCAGGTGGTCTGGTATTCTCATCTCTTGAACAATTTTCCACAGTTTGTTGTGATCCACACAGTCAAAGGCTTTAGTGCAGTCAATGAAGCAGAAATCAATGTTTTTCTGGAATTCTCTTGCTTTTTCTATGATCCAACAGTTGTTGACAATTTGATCTCTGGTTCCTCTGCCTTTTCTAAGTCCAACTTGAACATTTGGAAGTTCTCGATTTACACAGTATTGAAACCTAGCTTGGGAGAATTTTGAGCTTTACTTTGCTAGCATGTGGGACAAGTGTAATTGTGCAGTAGTTTGAGCATTCTTTGGCATTGCCTTTCTTTGGGGTTGGAATGAAAACTGACCTTTTCTAGTCCTGTGGCCACTGCTGAGTTTTCCAAATTTGCTGACATATTGAGTTCAGCACTTAACAGCATCATCTTTGAGGATATCTCAATAAAACTGGAAATATGTGTACATTTATTTATTTATGTATTTATTATATACATATGTAAAATACATACATAATATATATGCTTATATTTATGTGGCCTTCCCTGGTGGCTCAGACAGTAAAAAATTTACCTGCAATGCAGGAGACCAGGGTTCAATTCATGAGTCAGGAAGATTCCCTGGAGAATGGAGTAGCCATCCACTCCAGTATTCTTGCCTGGAGAATTCCATGGACAGAGGAGGCTGAAAGGCTTTTATACACTGTAATATTTAAATATTTGTAATTTTGTATAGTTTAATGAAATCGCCTACATTTTACAAAACTAATATACTTGAAAAGACTAATGAACTAACATTGAGTTGATAATCTTCAAGGTCTGGAGTATTAGGTAACTATTCAAGAATCAAATATCCTTCTAAGTCTCTAAAAGATAACACTCAACATAATAGGACTCTTAGGAGTACAGACTCAAGAGTTTCTAATATTCTTGAAATGGTGTCTGCTATAAGCCAGGGTTAAGGAGGAAAGGGATTTGAAATGTAGAGGAAGTTGAGAATTCTTGGAATTTTATCACATTATAGCTGTGTCTAGAGATTTCCCTAAAATACAATCAGTTCAAATTGTACAAATTGAATGTCATCAAGCAGATAAAATCTTACCTGGCAAGCACAAAAATAGCATGAGAAATATTGTCTTAAAATATTTTTTAATTGAACTCAGTAAGTGTGATAGCATCTTTAGTTACACTGGCCAGCTTGGAGTCTTTGGTGTGAATTTGGGGATGTGGATATCTACAGTCCTAAAGACAATGTGGGGAAGAGCTAGAGAATATGAATAAAAATGAACAGAGCAATAACATCTTATATGCATGATAAATCTCTACACATTTCCTTAAGTCGAATTGTCCTTAAAACAATAACCTGGTAACAAGTTAAAATGACTGGAATGAACTAGTCTTTGTCACGCTTTGATACACAACAAGATTTGCAGGTGTGCTACCAAAGTCCAGCATTATGATCTACATTTCTATGCTTTGAATATCATGCAATAATTATATAATATTGCAATTAAAATTGTCTTGATCTATCATGTACTATTTGTAGAATATGTATCTATGGATTGTGTTAAAGTATTACAAACTCATTAGACAATAACACCCTTGCTTGCATTGTAACATGAAGACTCATGAAATAAGAATATTCATGATTTTTTATAAAGCTGTAATACAAATAAAAGGTGTTTTCTTTATTTTACTTTCACATAGAATATTTTCTACACACAAGAAGGGGAAAAATAAACAGGAATCTATGAATAGACAAATAGCTTGACATAGTGTGAGTGTAAGAGTAAATCAGTTCAAGAAAAAAGAGGAGAAATGGAGAAGGAGTAAATTGGAAGAAGAAAGTGAAGAGGAGTAAAGAAAAGAGCAATAAGACAATTCAGAGACAATCAACAGGAGTCTTTTTAAAAAATAAGGTAGAAACTTCATAACACTATAAAGTATAGTATTATTGACCTTATAATACTGTTAGTAAGTAAAAATGTATTATTAATGTATTATTTACTCAATGGCTATGGTCAACTTTGAGATGTGAAAAGACAGTAGGCAACTCCTAAATATTCCAGCTCAGTAATTACTGATCATTTGGAATTATTTTAAAATTATTTAACAGTAAACTTGTGGTTACCATGGGGAGAAGAGGAGAGGGATAAATTGGGAGATTGCTACTGACACATACACACTGCTATATATAAAATAGATAACTAATTAGAACTTAGTATATATAGCACAGGGAGCTGTACTCAGTACTCTGTAATGGCCTATATGGGAAACAAATCTAAAACAGAGAGGATATACTATGTGTGTAACTGATTCACTTTGCTGTACCATAAAACTAACACAACATTGTAAATCAACTGTACTCCAATAAAAATTTAAATATAAACAAATAAAAAATTATTTAACAATAATGCCATCAGTGACTCCAGATGAATAAATTTTTTTCTTTTTATTTTGTGTGAGGTATAGCAAATTAACAGTGTTGTGATAGTTTCGGGTGAACAGCAAAGGGACTCAGCCGTACATATGCATGTATCCATTCTCTCCCAAACTCCTCTCTCATCCAGACTGCCACATGACATTGAGTAGAATTACATGTGCCATACCATAGGTCCTTGTTGGTTATCCATTTTAAATATTGCAGTGTGTACATGTCCATCCCAAACTCCCTAACTATCCCTTCCCTCCATCCTTCCCTCTGGCAGCCATAATTCCTTCTCTAAGTCTGTGAGTCTGTTTCTGTTTTGTAAGTTAATTTGTATTATTTCTTTTTAGAGAGATGAATATTTTTTATCTACTCCACTTTCTCTTTTATTTCATCCTTCTAAGAGTTGAACAGGTTTAACATATCAATGATGCAAAGTTAAATCATCAGATCAGTTCAGTACAGTTCAGTCACTCAGTCGTATCTTTTTGTGACCCTATGGACGGCAGCACGCCAGGCCACCCTGTCCATCACCAACTTCCGAAGTTTACCCAAACTCATGTCCATTGAGTCAGTGATGTCATGCAACCATCTCATCCTCTGTCATCTCCTTCTCCTCTTGCCTTCAATCTTTCCCAGCATCAGGGTCTTTTTAAATGAGTCAGCTCTTCATATCAGGTGGCCAAAGTATTGGAGTTTCAGCTTCAGTATCAGTCCTTCCAATGAATATTCAAGACTGATTTCCTTTAGGATGGACTGATGGGATCTCCTTGTAGTCCAAGGGACTTTCAAGAGTCTTCTCCAACATCACAGTTCAAAAGCATCAATTCTTCAGTGCCCAGCTTTCTTCATAATCCAACTCTCACATCCATACATGACTACTGGAAAAACCATAGCTTTGATTAGACAGACCTTTGTTGGCAAAGTAATGTCTCTATTTTTTAATATGCTGTCTAGGTTGGTCATAACTTTTCTTCCAAGGAGCAAGTGTCTTTTAATTTCATGGCTGAAGTCACCATCTGCAGTGATTTTGGAGCCCAAAAAAATAGTCTCTCATGTTGTCTATTCGCAGTGAAGTGATGGGACCAGATGCCATGATCTTAGTTTCCTGAATGTTGAGTTTTAAGACAACTTTTTCACTCTCCTCTTTCACTTTCATCAAGAAGCCCTTTAGTTCTTCTTTGCTTTCTGCTATAAGGGTGGTGTCATCTGCATATCTGAGGTTAATGATATTTCTCCTGGCAATCTTGATTCCAGCTTGTGCTTCATCCAGCCCAGCATTTCTCATGATGTACTCTGTATATAAGTTAAACAAGCAGAGTGACAATATAAAGCCTTGACATACTCCTTTCCCAATTTGGAACCAGTCTGTTGTTCTATGTCCAGTTCTAACTGTTGCTTCCTGACCTGCATGCAGATTTCTCAAGAGGCAGGTCAGGTGGTCTGGTATTCCCATCTCTTTCAGAATTTTCCATAGTTTGTTGTGGTCAACACGGTCAAAGGCTTTGGCATAGTCAATAAAGCAGAAGTAGATGTTTTTCTGGAACTCTCTTGTTTTTTCGATGATCCAACGAATGTTGGCAGTTTGATCTCTGGTTCCTCTGCCTTTTCTAAATCCAGCTTGAACACCTGGAAGTTCACAGTTCACATACTGTTGAAGCCTGGCTTGGAGGATTAGTCTGAATGTATAAAATCTCATTTGCTTAAAAGACATTTCCATCATTACCAAATCTGTTAAGGTAACAGAAACAAAGGGTAAGACCTCTGGTTCTGTGATTTCCTATCATAATATCTGCTCAAAATGCCCTATATTTCTTAAATGGAAGGATGTTTCATCTGACATGATATATGAGGTCATAGTGAGAGATATTTGCATAAAGCTTATCTGTATTTGTCTTATGGATTGAGTTGTCTGTGAGACAGCTCTTAACTGGAGGTCCTGGAATATGGAAATCCATAAAAGATTAAAAGATTTGTGAGGAATGTGCTGTATAAGAAATAACAGAAACAAAGGGTAAGACCTCTGGTTCTGTGATTTCCTATCATAATATCTGCTCAAAATGCCCTATATTTCTTAAATGGAAGGATGTTTCATCTGACATGATATATGAGGTCATAGTGAGAGATATTTGCATAAAGCTTATCTGTATTTGTCTTATGGATTGAGTTGTCTGTGAGACAGCTCTTAACTGGAGGTCCTGGAATATGGAAATCCATAAAAGATTAAAAGATTTGTGAGGAATGTGCTGTATAAGAAAAGTAAAGCCTTGGTTTCAGGCAAGATTACTAGGAAGCCTGTCTCCAGTCGCCTGATCCTCTCTGCACTTTTCCTCATTCATGGTGCCTCTTTCTCTGATCTGGCTTCCTCACCACCCCAGTAGACACTTTTTTCTTTTACCATCTAGTGGCCAAACAACTCCATGAGGATATTATCTGATTTATTCAGGTTCAGGTTCAGTTCAGTCGCCCAGTCGTGTCAGACTCTTTGAGACCCCATGAAACGCAGCACGCCAGGCCTCCCTGTCCATCACCAACTCCCGGAGTTCACTCAGACTCAGGTCCATCAAGTCCGTGATGCCATCCAGCCATCTCATCCTCTGTCGTCCCCTTCTCCTCCTGCCCCCAATCCCTCCCAGCATCAGGTTCTTTTCCAATGAGTCAACTCTTCGCATGAGGTGGCCAAACTACTGGAGCTTCAGCTTCAGCATCATTCCTTCCAAAGAAATCCCAGGGCTGATCTCCTTCAGAATGGACTGGTTAGATCTCCTTGCAGTCCAAGGGGCTCTCAAGAGTCTTCTCCAACACCACACTTCAAAAGCATCACTTCTTCAGCACTCATAGAGTCACATAAAAGCGTATTTGAAGGATTGCATGTGCTCAGTCCTCAGTCATGTCTGACTCTTTGAGACTCTTTGAGACTCTTTGGATTGTAGCTGCCAGGCTCCTCTTTTCATGGGATTTTTCAGGCCATTTTCTCTTTCGGGGAACTTCCCAACCCAGAGATTGTACCCGTGTCTCCTGTATCTCCTGCATTGCAGGTGGATTCTTTACTACCAAGCCATGACTATCATCCCTGAAAGTATTTGCATCAAGAAATATATACTTTTGGGGAATTCCCTGTTGACCAGTGGTTAAGAATCTGCTTTGCAGTTCAGGGACTGTGGGTGTGAGCCCTGATTGGGGAACTAAGATCTCACATCCACCAGGGCAGCTAAGCCCATACACGACGTCAATTAGAGCACAAACGAAGACCCATTACAGTCCCCTCCACAAAATATATACATATACACACACACACACACACATATGCTCATTTTTTTCCAGATTATTTTCCATTATAGGTTATTACAAAATACTGAGTATAGCTCCCTGTGCTATACAGTAAGTTCTTGCTAGTTATCTATTTTATATATACTAATGTTGTATATATGTTACTTCTAACCTTCTAATTTATCCCTCCCCACTTTCTTTTCCTTTTGGTAACCATAAGTTTCTTTTCTGCATCTGTGGGTCTATTTCTTTTTTGTAAATAAGTTCATTTGTGTGCATATATGTATATACACGGAGAAGGCAATGGCACCCTACTCCAATACTCTTGCTTGGAAAATCCTATGGACAGAGGAGCCTGGTAGGCTGCAGTCCATGGGGTCGCGAAGAGTCGGA
The DNA here is from genome assembly GCA_006408695.1 of Aepyceros melampus. Lineage (NCBI taxonomy): Eukaryota > Metazoa > Chordata > Mammalia > Artiodactyla > Bovidae > Aepyceros > Aepyceros melampus. Next base: position 184,064 of record SJXQ01006613.1, read on the forward strand.
TACGACTGAGCGACTTCCCTTTCACTTTTCACTTTCATGCATTGGAGAAGGCAATGGCAACCCACTCCAGTGTTCTTGCCTGGAGAATCCCAGGGACGGGGGAGCCTGGTGGGCTGCCGTCTATGGGGTTGCACGGAGCTGGACACGACTGAAGCGACTTAGCAGCATGTCTATACAGACACGTACATATATATAAGACTCCACATATGAGTGACACTATATGGCATTTGTCTTTCTCTGTTGGTTTCCTTCACTTAGTATAATAATCTCTAGATCCACCCATGTGTAAATGGCATTATTTCATTCTTTTCATGGCCCTGTAATACTACATCATATAAATATATCATATTTTTTTATCCATTCATCTGTTGATGGACATTTAGGTTGCTTCCATGTCCTGGCTATTGTAAATAGTGCTGTAGTGAACATTGGGGTGCATATATCTTTTAAAATAATAATTATTTTCTGGATATATGCCCAGGAGTGGAATCATGTGAACTATGATCACATCATAGTTCGAATTTTAGTTTTTCAAGGAACCTCCACGCTGTTCTCCATAGTGGCTGTGTCAGTTGACATTCTTATCAACAGTGTAGGAAGGTTTTTTAAAAAATACAAATCTGAGTATAAAGAAATGAAATAGAAAAACATTTCAAACATAGTTTGGGTGAAAAGGCTTGGGGACTGGTAGAAGCAGTGGCAAAAATACAAAATGGTAGCACTTCTGTAGCTTTTCAGAAGCTACAAAATGGTAGCTTCTGATATTAGGGATGTATCTAACACATTTATACACAGCTCCTAGTCTTTATACCACAGTCTTACTAATTATTGAAATTGTTTGGCATTATGGAAAGAGTTTTAGATCAAGAATAAGATCTGACATATAGTTCTAGATTTTCTCACCCTATCTGAATGATTCAGGCTAACTTACCTGTTACTTCATTTCCACAGCAACTTCCTTTTAGCTGTTTTATTTTTAAAGTATAGAAATTGCGTTATTGTGTGCAGTATAAAATAAAAACATCCTTCCAAATTAGCAAATATTGAAGTTTAACAGACCACTCTATTAGCATCTCATGGCTGAATTAAAATGCTGGCTTCCTGTGAAATTTCCTATTGTTGAACCCTGTCAAGAGTTCCGTTCGTAAATCCAAATGACATAATTTAAAATGAGTTATGACTTCCTATTCAAACTCCCACAGAGGCTCTGAGCTGATAAGGAATCTTTTGAAAGGGACTGTTCCTCCCAAGGAATTTATGTTCCAATGCTGGCTTCCTGTGAAATTTCCTATTGTTGAACCCTGTCAAGAGTTCCGTTCGTAAATCCAAATGACATAATTTAAAATGAGTTATGACTTCCTATTCAAACTCCCACAGAGGCTCTGAGCTGATAAGGAATCTTTTGAAAGGGACTGTTCCTCCCAAGGAATTTACGTTCCGTTCCGTTCAGTCGCTCAGTCGTGTCCGACTCTTTGCGACCCCATGAACCGCAGCATGCCAGGCCTCCCTGTCCATCACCAACTCCTGGAGTTCACTCAGACTCATGTCCGTTGAGTCCGTGATGCCATCCAGCCATCCCATCCTGGGTCGTCCCCTTCTCCTCAAGGAATTTAGAACCTAACAAAGAATAAGGTAGGAGAAGGCGATGGAACCCCACTCCAGTACTCTTGCCTGGAAAATCCCATGGACGGAGGAACCTGGGTGGCTGCAGTCCATGGGATCGCACAGAGTCGGACACGACTGAAGTGACTTAGCAAAGAATAAGGTAAACCCCTTACTTAAGGGTTTACTGAGGTTTTGGAAACCAGAAAGCTAACTGAGTTCGGTGAGTGAGCAGATAGTCTAAGTACAATGGTGATACGACTATAAAGATTCTTGAGATACACAACCTGTTGGATTTTCTGTTTACCTGTTTTACTTCAAGAAATTCTAATTTTTTGCTTAGGGGTCTTTTGCTTATTTATGATTACTTAATTTCTGTAGTAAATAACAACTTTTGCTACTCTAATCTCCAGTTTATAATAGAAGGAAAAAGTGTGAAAAACACAAACAGAAATACACATGACCCAAGCACAAACTCATAAATGACCCCAGCTCTGGAATGCATCACAAGAATACTTGACCATCAGACAAGGAAAAAATTAGTGATTGGGAAGAGAAGTTGCAGGAATTGTCTACAGTCATGATTAAAGTGACGGAGCCAAAACCTGGATGGAGAGGAGTTTGGGGGAGAATAGATACACGAATATATGAGGCTCAGTCCCTTGTTGCCCACCTGAAGCTATCACAGCATAGTTAATCAGCTATACTCCAATACAAACTTAAAAGTTTAAAAAAAAAGAAAGAAAGAAAGTGACTGGGTCAAACTTAGTCAAAAAGTTTGACCAAACTCTCTGAAGGAGTTAGGTATTAATTTGTAATTGTCTTCTTTTATTCTTACATCCTGGAGAAGGCAATGGCACCCCATTCCAGTACTCTTGCCTGGAGAATCCCATGGATGGAGGAGCCTGGTTGGCTGCAGTCCATGGTGTCGCGAAGAGTCGGATACGACTGAGCGACTTCACTTTCACTTTTCACTTTCATGCACTGGAGAAGGAAATGGCAACCCACTCCAGTGTTCTTGCCTGGAGAATCCCAGGGATGAGGAAGCCTGGTGGGCTGCCGTCTGTGAGGTCACACAGAGTCGGACACGACTGAAGTGACTTAGCAGCAGCATTCTTACATCCTCACATGAAAGCATAGAAAACTTGTTATAACTTTGTAAATGACTATAGTCTTGTACTTAATTTTTATAAGATACTCTTTGTAATAAGCAGGGTGGTTTTTTTTTTCCTAAGATTTTATAGGCTAAAATTCTTTCCCCCAAGTTACCTTTCAAGCTATCTAAAATTCCAAGTTGGACCTATGTATCCTACTTTACTTGACATCTCTTAGATCTCTCAAAGGTACCTCAAACTCAGTGTAACAACACTTAAAATCACAACTTTTGTCTCATACCTGATTAGTGCTGCCTTTCTCAGTGAATGACATACACATTTGATTATCATCCTTGACAACTGACACCATTGATACCTCCATCATCAGGTCTGTTGATATAACTTTAAAAATATCCCTTAAATCCATGTACACCTCTCTTGCTTTCCACTGTCACCACCTGTAATTCAAACAGGTCTCCCATAGTAGCCACCTAATCTGGTTTTCCATATAGTTTCTGTTTCTTACCATTGATCCCCTCATCTGTGGGAAGATGGTAAGATGGAGATGGGGAATGGTAAGATGTTTCTTCCCATTGATCCAGCCATCTGTAGGGGCTCATTAAAATATAAATCTCATCACATTATCTCACTTTGGCAAACTCTTCAAAAGTAATACATTTCTTTTCAAATACAGAGAAGACTCCTTGACATGTTCTAGGAAGTTCTGAATGACCTAAGTCCAGATCACCTCAGCTCTAGCCTTAACTATTTTCTTATCTATTTTCTTCCTCACAGTCCTCATTCAAACTTATGGCTTCTTTCTGATTCTGAATATGACAACATGTGTTGACAAGGGTGTAGAGAAATCAGAACTGTCATATAATGCTGGCTGAAATGTGAAATGAAGCAGTCCCTTTTTAGAACAACTTGGTAGTTTCTCAAAATGTTAAACACAGAGTTCTCATATTACCTAACAATTTCACTCATGGGTATCTACCAAGAGAAATTTTTTAAGATGTTCACAAAAGACTTGTACATGAATATCCATATGTATTCATTCATAAAACTCATACATATTTAGTTTTATTCACTACAGTCAGAACATGGAAACAGCTCAAATGCCCATCAGTCTGATAAATGGATAAACAGAATGTGGTATACAATGAAATATTATTCAGCAATGAACGTGAATGAAGCAATACATGCTACAACATGTATGAGTCTTAGAAATATATTAAGTGAAAGAAATCGATTACAAAGGACCAAATAGTATATGATTCCATTTAGATGAAATGTCCAGAATAGACAAATACATAGAGACCAAAATTAGATTAGTAGTTCTAGAGGCTGGAGGGGAAGAGGAACATGGAGCTGCTGCTGCTGCTAAGTTGCCTCAGTCGTGTCCGACTCTGTGCGACCCCATAGACGGCAGCCCACCAGGCTCCACCGTCCCTGGGATTCTCCAGGCAAGAACACTGGAGTGGGTTGCCATTCCTTCTCCAATGCATGAAAGTGAAACGTGGAAGTGAAGTCACTGAGTCGTATCCAACTCTCAGCGACCCCATGGACTGCAGCCCACCAGGCTCCTCCGTCCATGGGAGTTTCCAGGCAAGAGTACTGGAGTGGGGTGCCATTGCCTTCTCCAGGAACATGGAGAGTGACTACTTAATGGGTAATGGGGTTTCTTTGGGGGATGCTTAAAATGTTTGAAAGTTAGATTCTAGTAATTGTTGCACATCTCTCAGAATGTATGAAAAATCACCATGTGTGCACACTAAAGGAGTGAATTTTATGGTATCTGAATTATATCTAAAAACTATTATAAAAATAAATACAACATATTAGCTAGTGGAAATCTAATAATATGTACAAAATGTAGGGGCGCATGGACTGAGGGAAGGCATGGAACAGAGTTCATGGGACAGATGATGTGAAGTTTGAATTACTCGTCTTTCACCCAGCCTTATCTGTCGACACCTTGGGAGTCAGTTTCATCAGGCTATGGCTGCCCAGACACATAAATATTAAAAAAATAATAAATAAATAACCATAGTGTTTAGTGTTGAATGGAAAATATGTTCCAGAACTTTCAAGCATATAATTCCCAGGAGGTTAAGCTTTGGGCAAATCTAATTTCCCCAGCTAGAGCTCTAATAGAGGTCATCACAGCAGGTCAGCTACACCTGAGTTTATTCAGTGATTTTTTTTTTTTTTCTCTCTCTCTCTCAAGACTCATAAATACAAGAATTGCCAGGAGACAAGAACCTCTCAAATGTTTTATTCTCACAGGAAGTTGAATAAGTAGTCTTTAAAACTCACTTCATTTGTCTGGTTGTTAACTGTGTAACCAAAACAATTCAGGTCTCCAAATGTTTGCTCACATACTGAAAACCTAAACAATATTAAGTAGCGCACTAAAGACAGGAAATGCCTCCTGGAAACTGTTGTAATACTGAACACTTTGGTACCATAGTCAAACTTATCCAGTAGGAAATGTGGTCTCTTTTATCAATGCTATACTCAGAAATTACAGCAATCAAATTCCTAATCTTCTCTCTATAGACTAAATCTGTGCAAAATGAAACAAACAAACAAACTTTTAGACTGTCCAAGCCAGAGTTATATACCATTAACCTAGGGCACAGTTTTTATGGTGCTACTGGCTACTTGTTAGTACTGTTCCATCAATCTCACACAAGGAGTAAATAATAACATGAAAAATGTAATAAAAAATGTGAGCGTGTACTAAAGTCAAATTTTTATTGTAATCCAGGAAATGAAAAGCTTGCCGTTCATTTCTCCTTGCATACCGCTGGATCAAAGTAACAAGAACAAGTTGTTCTACTAATAACAAAAACCTGCATCACAAATTATACATGTTTTCTGACCTTAAAGTTTCCGGCAAAAGAAATGTCATGTCAAAAGACCACTGTGATCACGAAAGAATAGGAATCTACGGACCAAGAAGAAATGTGTCTTAGCAGAGTCAGTGACCAATCCCTGGATAATATTGGGAAACTATATTTTGTAATATAATAGAAGTGTGCTGAGTCAGAGTTGAAGTTAGGCTGTAATGATAGACTAGTAGAATCAGAAAACAATATGAACAAATGACGTAATCCTCACATTTCCCCTGACTCACTAAAGTTGACTATATCTTGATATCCAGTGGGGATGTCAGCTGTACTCTGTTCTGCATAGGTCTCATACTGGACAAGAAGAGAGGAAAACAAAATCTTGAAAAGTTTGTAATGGGGAAAGTCAAGCAATTTTGCGGGGTGCTCAGTCGTATCCAAGTCTTTTCGAACCCATGGACTGTAGCCTGCCAGGCTCTTCTGTCCATGGGATTCTCCAGGCAAGAATACTGGAGTGGGCTGCCATTTCCTCCTCCAGGGGATATTCCCAAAGCAGGGATCGAACTGGCATCTCCTGCATAGGCAGGCGAATTCTTTACCACTGAGCCACCTGGGGAAGGTCAAGGAAAGTTCTTTATGACAGCTTGCCTGCCTAGTAGAATATCTGCAGAAAAACTTCTCTGTATCCTGAATGTTAGTTTGCCATTAGTATTCGGTTTGTGCTATTAAACCTTTTTTATTGAGATTTATTTTACTGTAGCGAAGTAGGTAGACTTCAAAGATACAGTTTTGACAAATGGATAAGCTCATGTAATCTACACCCTAGCAAAATATAGAACATTTTTATGGGTCTGGAAAATTCTGCTTATGCCTCTTTCTAGTCACTTGCTTCTCGGCAGGAATAGCTTTGGTCAGATTTTTCATTACCATCAAAAAATATTTTTGTACTACCAGTTTATACAAATATATATTTCTTTATGTCAGGATTCTTTCATTCTGTATAATACTGCTGTGTGCATCTGTAATTGATTCCTTTTTATAGCTGAGTGGTATCCCATTGTATATTTGTCTATCCATTCTTCCATTAATGGAAATCTAGTCTATCTCCTGGTTTCACCTATTAGAAATAAAACTACTGTGAATATTGTTGTACAAGTTTTCTTAGACATATTATTCTTTCTCTTGAATAAAACTGGACTTGCTGGATCATAGGGCAGAAGTATGTTTAAGTGTTTCAAAATCTACCAGTTTTCCAAAATAGATACCTCATTTTACACTTCCACCAACAATATTCTATTATTTGCTTTACACGTTCATCAACATTAGATTATGTCTTTTCATTTTAGCTTTTTTAGTGACTGAGTGAGTGAGTGTTACTCTGACTCTTTGCGACCCCATGGACTGTAGCCCACCAGGCTCCTCTGTGCATGGAATTCTCCAGGCAAGAATACTGGAAAGGGTGGTCATTCCCTTCTCCAGGGGATCTTCCCAACCCAAGGACCGAACCTGGGTCTACCGCATTGCCGACACATTCTTTACTGTCTGAACCACCAGGGAAGCCCAGCCTTTCTAGTGGCTACATGTAATTATTTCACATGATAGTTTTAATTGGCATTTTTCTAATGATTAAAGATGCCGAACATATTTTCATGCCTATTAATCATTTGTATACCTTCTTTGTGAAGTATCTGCAAGTCTGCTAGTATTTTTATACTAAGCTGGTTATTTTTGTATTATTGAAATGTAGCTAACTTTCTATATTCTGAATATCAGTGCTTTTCTCAAATATATGTGTTTCAAGTATTTTTCTCCTTGCCTATGGTGTGTATATTCATTTTCTTAGTGACGTCTCCTGCTGAACAGAAATTTTGAATATTAACATTCAATTTATCATTATTTCTTTTAAATTTAGCTTTATTTCTGTGTCATTTCTGAAAATACTTACTCAATACAAACTTGTAAATATACTCCCCTTTTTTCTTCTTGGAGCATCATAGTTTTGGCTTTTGCATTTAGGACTATCATTCATTTCAAATTAATGTTTGTGTATAACTTGAGGTAAAGGTCAAGTTTTTTTTTTCCCCCACATGGATACCCACTGGTTTTAGCACCATTTATTTTAAAAATATTTTTTGCTTCTGTTAGGTTCTTTGAATTACTTACACAAATTTTACAATTATCTTCTCAACTGCTACTTTAAAAAAGTCTGCTAAGAATGTGATTACAAAGATCAATAGACCAGATTTTCCCAGTGGTACAGTGGATAAGAATCTGCCTGCCAATGCAGGGGACACAGGTTCGATTCCTGGTCTGGAAGATTCTACATGCCACAGAGCAGCTGAGCCTGTGTGCCAGAACCTCGGAGCCTGTGCTCTAGGGCCCATGCGCCACAACCAAAGAAGCCACCGCAATGAGAAGCCCATGCACTGCAACTAGAGAGCAACCTCTTCTCACCGCTAGAGAAATCTCACTGCAGCAACAGAGACCCAGTGGAACCACAGATAAATAACGCAGAGCGTACTTGTCAAAAAAAAATTCATGTTGATGTGTGGCAAAACCAATACAATATTATAAAGGAATTAGTCTCCAATTAAAATACATAAATTTATATTAGAAAAATTGATACAGAAAAAAAAATCGATAGAACAATTTGAGGACAACTGTACATTTAATCACCTTCCCTGGTGGCTCAGAGGTATGTTTAATCATGTTGAGTCTTACAATTCTTATTCTTAAGTATTTATAATTTTGAGTTATTATAAATGCTCTCTTAAATTTTACTCTCCAGTGTTAGAAACATAAAAATAGAATTTAGTTTTGCACATTTGCCAGAGTCCAGCCCCGGTGGATCCAGGGATATTCAAAGCGGGGACAGAGCGGGCGAGATAGGACAGGACAGGATAGCTCAGGACAGGATAGGATAGTAGGAAATTAGTAGAAAAATAGAAGGCTGAATAACTTGGTTTACGGGGAAAGCCAATAAAAATCTCAAGACAAGAGATTTGCACCATCTATGTGGGCCACTGGTGTCTGCTTGAATCTCTAAAGGGGCCCCACTGTGGGTCCCCTTTTCTTGCAGAACTTAGAGCCAGGGCAAGTAAGTAGATGTGGTGAGCCTCCCACTCCAGATGGGAATTCAGCCTGGAATTAAAATACAAGAGGACAGAGACAGAGAGACATGGGGGGAGCCAGATATCTTTAAAGAAGAAGCTCAGGAGAGCAAGTCATTTGAGAAACTGGTCTGTGAAGCTGGTCTGAGAAAAGCTGGTCTGGAAAAACTGCTCAGAGCAACTGTTTCCAAGAAAATCTGGTCCAAGAAACTGGCCCCCCTTTATTATTCACATGTCCTTTTTATACAATGAAGATCAATGGGTTTCACAAATTTTTTGGCAATGACAGCAGCCCTGACTCATGGAGAGCAGGCTTAGTCTCTGCATACCTAATTGTATACACAAGTCTTAGGTAATTTACATCATCTTCCAGCCAAAAGGCCAATTCGACAATTTACAGCTCTTTTCTGATAAGTGTTATTTTTTCCAAGGTCTGGCGCTGATCAGGAGGCACTAAACAAAGTTGCATTCTCACATAGCAAGGACACAGCAAGTGAGAGGGAATACAATGATTTATAAAAGAAAGCAATTGACCTGAAAGCCTAGTGTTGCTAACATTAAAAAACTACTACATATCTATTTCCAAATATTGTTTGTACAGCAGAAACTTCCAGGTGCAAATAAGGTCTGGCAGCAATATTGAGGCAACAGTGAAGTCTATATCACTATTAAGGCTTTGGCTCTTAGAAAAGGTTTGTAACTTTAAAATACTTCAAGGCCTTTTTGCCCCTCAAAGTTGGGGGTTGCGAGCAATTCACAAGCTTGTAAAAGGTCAGGGGAGCCTGTTTAGGCAGGTAGAGCATTATCAAAGAGGGTTTGGGCTGAAACACTCCTTTCAAGTGCAGGAAGCTAAAGCTTTGAATTAACTCTTTCCGAGAAACTGGCAGAGAACAGTGGGGAAACAGACAAATACAGACAAATTCTTATTTTTCGGGGTACATGCTCAGGAAAAACCAGGGAGAAATCCGATAACTCAAATTGTTCTGCCATCTGAGTGTGCCATGTGACTCTGTCACGGGTGGGATTCCTCACGCTGGCCCCTGACACATATTGGCTTTGATACTAAAATATTGCTAAATTTACCTATAAGTTCTAGTAGACTTTATATAGATTACATAGGAATTTCTACAAGTTCAATCATGTCACCCAGAGAGACAGCTTTATTGTTTCCTGTTGTATCTGTATGTCTTTTATCTCTTTTCCTTGTGCTAGATAGGACCTCTATTACAACTTTAAATAAAAGTCGTAAAAGTGAACATCCTGCAAGAGAAGAAGGCAGATTACAGACTGGCAGAAAAATTTGAAAAAGATGTATGTGATAAAGAACTATTATTCAAAATATACAAACAAATCATGAAACTCAACAATAAGGAAATGAAAACCTCACTTTAAAAATAAACAGAAAACCTTAACTGACACCTCACCAAAGAAGACACGTGGATGAAAAATAAGCACATGAACTTAACATCAAATGGCGTTAGGGAATTGCAAATTAAAACAATTAGACCTATAGGCATATTATACGCCTATAATATGCCTATATATATTATAGCAATAGCTATATAGCAATAGCTATATTATAACCTATATATAGTAGGTTATAATATAACCTATTATACCTATATTAACCTATATATAATAGGTTATAATATAACCTATTTGCCTACTAGATCCTATATATAATAGGTTATAATATAACCTATGATACCTACTAGAACCCAAAATACTGACAAGCCAAATGCTGCTGAGGATGTGCAGCCATGGGAACTCACATTCACTGCTGGTGGGAATACAAAGTGGTACAGTCACTTTGGTAGACAGTTTGGCAGTTTCTTACAAAACCAATATGATCCAGTAATTGCACTCCGAGGCATTTACCAAAATGAGCTGAGAGTTATGTCCACATGAAAACCTGCACAGGAATGTTTATAGCAGTTTTATTCATAATTGCCAAAACTTGGAAGAAACCAAGATGCCCTTGTCCTTCAGTAGATGAGTGTATAAATAAACTATGATACATTGAATCACAGTTGAATATTATTGTGCAATTGAATATTATTCACTACAAAAAAGAAATATGCTCAAGCCAGGAAAAGACATAGAGGAATCTAAAATGCATATTGGTAAATGAAAGAAGACAATCTGAAAGGGCTACAAAGTATATGCCTCAGACTGTATTACATTCTGTAAAGAGGAAGACTATCAAAACATTAAAAGGACCAGTGGTTGCCAGGAGTTTAGGAAAGGAGGAAGAATGAATAGGCAGAGTACAGAGGCTATTTAGCAATGAAACTATTCTGCACAATGCTACAGTGACAGATACATGTGATTATACTTTTATCAAAATCTGTAGAATGGACACCAAGAGTGAACTCTGACGTACAGCCTGGGCTTTGGGTGATATGACGTGTCATTGTATGTCTATGGACTGTAACAGATATACCTTCCTGGAGGGAGGTATTGATAATAGGGGAGGCTGTGCATAAGTCAGCACCAGGGGTATATGTGTCTCTGTAGCTTCCTCAATTTTTCTGTAAGCCTAAAACTACCTTATTAAAAAAAAATGTGGCTACCCACACCTTTTCCCTATGTTTGAGGAAGAGCATCCGGTATCTCATCAGTAAGAATGATATTAGAAATTTTTATATATGCCTTTCTGAGAATTTTTTTTATCTATTCTTATTTGCAGAGAGTTTTTTTTTATCATAATTTAGAGCTGAAATTTGACAAATGCTTTTTCTTCATCTGTTGTATTATGTAACTTTTCTTCTTAATTAATATTTAAAATAACATTGTCGAACTTTTATGTTAAACCAACAATGTATTATGCCTTTTCTCTGTTGCTATATTTGATTTGCTTATATTCTGTTAAGAATTGTTTGTATATTTATAAGAAATGTTAATATATAATTTTTATTTTCTTATAATGTCTTCAACACTTTTAGTATCAGAATTACACAGAGTTCACAAAATTAGCTAGGAAATACTACCTTTATTATCTTTTATTATCTGAAAGAGTTCGTGTAATACTAGTAATATTTTTTCTGTATTTTTTTCCTTTCCTGTTTTTAGTTAGTACTTTACAAGAAACCCTCTAACTTTGCACCTAAGAACTCTAGCTCTAGCTCTGGTTTATGGCAGTTAGGTCTTTGAGTTGTAAGAGGAAACATGTCTTGCATGTATACATTTTTTTAAAAGACTCTTTAAACCTTTATTATTTGACAGACGTGTGTGTGTGTCTGTGTTTCGCATTTAGGTGAAATTCTAAATCCTTCCAGACATCTAAAATGAGCATGATAGCCTGGCTAGCTCCAGCAGGTAGTGCACCAGACTTTTAATCTGAGGGCCCAGGCTTCAAGTTCCTGTCTAGTTGCCAAAAGTAAAGAAAGAAACAAAGTTAATTTTATTTAAAAAATAAAAGCAACAATGCACAAGTGTGTGTGCACCAGAACACACACCTACATGCAGATAGATATTAAAGACTGTTTAAGACTATAATTTTTGAAATGCCTTACTTCTGCTGGTGTAATAGCCATTGTTTTAGCTTTAGCTATCTCTTCTTGAAAAGTAAGTTGTGTAGATACTGAGGGAAAGATAAGTTATACAGGAAAAATTTGCCATCTAGTGAAAAGAATGCTCCAGACAGTTATTGTTTACACAGATGAGAAATTAAGATTGCATTGCAACTGGTAATATTGACATTTTAAGTTTTCTACAGATTGAATCTGAAGTGAAATTATTTTCTAAAGAGGTAAAAGACCACATAAACTAGAGACTTTAGTTATATTTTTTAAGGTTTTTTTTTTTTTTTTTAAAGTGGACCATTTCTAAAGTCTTTCATTCAATTTGTAACAATATTGCTTCTGATTTTTGTGTCTGTTTCAGGCCAGGAGGCATGTGGGATCTTAGTTCCCCCACCAAGGATGGAAGGCAAAGTCTTAACTACTGGAGCCCCAGGGACGCCCGTAACTGTACGTAAGTAGCAATTTTCAAGGCAGTGGGCAGAGGCACTGACCAAGCCAAGTTACACAGCAAGCATATTGCAGACCTGAGACTCAGTTCTGACTCTAAATTCAATGCTCTTACACATGCAGTATCTTGTCATTTAGAATCATTGATGGAATGCCTAAAGCACTCAACTGGCAGAGCACTTTATCTATTACATATTCTACCTTTTCATACCCCATCTCAATCTAAGCTTTGGCATATTTGCTTAATATTATTAATCTACTTCTAAAATGCCACATTGTCACAACACTGCAGGAATCTACACAAACAAATGAGTAATTATCATTATACATCAAAACTATCAATGACAATTAAAATATTTACAACATGCAATATAAAAGACTGTTATCTTTAATACTGAATACATAAAGAATTCATTTAATAATAAAGACAAGCACTCAAAAAAACTGTGGATAAAAGGTATTAACAGGAATTTTTTTCATAAGATAGATAAGTTCTTCAAAAAGATTAAGTTATCATGTGATTATAAAATAAATGTCATGGGTGTGGAATCATTTTCCCTCCCTCTATCAGACTGGAAAGACGAGAGAGAATCTATGCTCTTTTTGTTACTTTGAGACACTGGATCTTTTGTGGTAGCACACTGCCATATCTACGTATACCAAGCTTTGTTTATTGTTGCAATAATCACTATAAAAATACTACAGCTTCCCAGGTGGCTCTAGTGGTGGGAATCCACCTGCCAATGCAGGAAACAGAGAGAGATGTAAGACATGAGGCTGGAAAGCAGAGAGTTCTTATTCACTTCCTGCTTCGTGCCTTTAACACTTGAGTGGGTCAAGGCTCTTTTTGTTTGTAGGTGACAGAAACCTGGCTCAACTGGCTTCATTTTATTTTTTTATTTTTTTAATTTAAATTTATTTATTTTAATCGGAGGCTAATTAAGAAATCAAAATATGCATAGAAATGAATGAAAAAAAAAAAAAAAGAAAGAAATACTGGCTTTATTTAAAAGGGGATTTATTGAGTTATAGAGCTGAGAAGTCCAAAAGGAGAGCCAGCCTGGGAAACTAGGAAATCAAGTCATCTTGTCACTTCCCTTTTTCTCCTCCCCCACCCCTTCTTCCCCCCTACTCCCCTCCCTCCTCCTCTTCCTCTTCCCCTTCCCATTTTTATGGTGAGGGGGATGGTGACCAGAGTTAATAATACTGTTCAGCATATTTGAAAGTTGCTAGGAGAATAAATCTTAAAAGTCTTTATTACAAGAGAAAAGAAAAATTGTAAGCGTATCCTTGCCTGGAGAATCCCACGGACAGAGGAACCTGGAGGACTATAGTCCACAGGGTCGCAAGGAGTCAGACACACCTGAGTGACTAGCACTCACTCTCACTTGATGAGTGTTATGCGCATGCCAAGTTTCTTCAATTCTCCGACTCTTTGCGACCCGACCCTATGGCCTATAGCCCACCAGGTTCCTCAGTCCAGGAAAGAATACTGGAGCTTGTTGCCATGATCTCCTCCACGGGATCTTCCTGACCCAGGGATGGAAGCCGTATCTCTTGGACCCCTGCATTACCACTAGCACCACCTGGGAAGTCTAATGATAAATGGTAGCTAGGAGGAGCCTGGTGGGCTGCAGTCCATGGGGTCGCTAAGAGTCGGACACGACTGAGCAACTTCACTTTCACTTTTCACTTTCATGCATTGGAGAAGGAAATGGCAGCCCACTCCAGTACTCTTGCCTGGAGAATCCCAGGGATGGGGGAGCCTGGTGGGCTGCATCTATGGGGTTGCACAGAGTCGACACGACTGAAGCGACGTTGCAGCAGCTGCAGCAGCAGGCTTATTGCGATTATTTTGCAGTTGCCTTTGACTCATGCTTGATGTATAAGTTAATTTCCAAACATGTGGGGATTACAAAATAGTTATTATTAACTATATCCATAGCTTAATATGAGGTCAGAGGATATCTTTTAGTATTTGAAATTTTGAGATTCTTTTATGACCTAGAATATAGTGAACTTTTTGTACTTTCTGTGTACTTACAAAACATACATTATTCTGCACTTGTGTGCAGTGTTCCCTACTTGTTCAGTAGGTAATTTTTAACTTTTATTATTCAAATCTTGTATCTCCATACTGATTTTTTATATGTGCCTGTTTGTTTTACAAAATACTATGAGAAATGTGTTAAAATGTCTTATTGTGGTTGCGGATTTTTCTGTCTCTTTGTAGTTTTGACTTTGCTTTTTCTGCTGTTGAGGTTACAGTTTGCTTAGCATGAAAATTAAATATTAATACATTTTTCTGATGGAATAAATCAAGAAATTAATTCTAATCTATAAAATGAACTTTAATCTCTAGTATTATTTTATCATAGAATTTTATCTGATGTAATATTAATGTAGCTATATTTGTTTTATTGTGTTGTTTGCATATCATTGTATGCAATCAGCTAAAAAATGTGTAAGAAACTACTCATTAGATTTATTTGGTTCATTTTAAAATAACTTCTAGGGGCTTCCCTGATGGTTTAGTGGTAAAGAATCCACCTGCCAATGCAGGAGGCATGGGTTCAATCAGGAATCTGGAAAGATCCCACATACCACACGGCAACTAAGCCCGTGTGTGCGTCACAACTCCTGAGCCTGTGCTCCATAGCCCAGAGCTGTAATAACTGAGCCCACATACCACAATTACATAAAGTATTTACAAAAAATTCACTAAAAGCCCGAGCACCTGATTGATTGCCGGAGCTAGAGAAAGCCTTCCAGCAGCAATGAAGACTAAGCACAGCCAAACTAAACAAATAAACAAAAGTTTAAAATAACTTCTAAAACTTTGATAGCATTATAATTAGGTCTTTTGACATGGAACAAAGTTTGAAATACATTAATGAAAAAAATACCAAATATAATAAATAGCATATTCTCATGGGGGAAGGAGGAGAATGTACGGGGAAGGGGGGCCTGTGTGTGTGTCTGTGTGTGTTTGCTCATAGTGGACTGCTTTGGGTAGTTTGTCCTAGGTAATGGAATGTTGGTGATCTTTGTTTCTTTTTGCTTCTTTATATTTTCTAAATTGAGATTTGGGGTTTTGTTTTAAAGAAAAACTTTCTAAAAAAAAAATTAAAAGAAAGGGAAGAGTGTCAAATGCACAAGGAGAAACCAACCTGTAACTGGACTGGAGGGACTCATTGACAATAGCAATGTCTTCAATACCTAACAAGCAGAGTTTAGTGGAGGGCTTGAGGCTGAGATTAGAGTATTAGTGGACTTCAGAGTAGGAAAAACAAGGGAAGGACATGAAAAAGATGATGTATGAATGGTGTGTGAAAGAAAAGAGAAGGCTTAATTTTATTTTTGCTTTGATTAAAAGAAAAGTTAACCTGTTCCTTGGCAAAAGGGAAGAAAGAAGATAAAAACATAAAGGCCAGCTGATGGAGCCAGACAGAGGAAAGCCTTAAGACATAAGTGACAGTATCTTTTAAGAAACAGAAACTGAGTGGAAACACGTAAGGACTGCATTCTGTACATTCCTTTCAAATCAAGAAACAATAAATCAGTACCCAGTGTTTACAATCAAAGAGGCACGCAAGCCCTTCAGGCATCCCTTGGGGATATTGTGGGTTCAGTGTCAGACCACTGCAATAAATGGTTATTGCAGTGAAGCGAATCACATGAAGTCTTCGGTTTCCCCGCACACATAGAAGTTTATGTTTAACTGCATTGTAGTCTATTAAGAATGCAATAGCATCACATCTAAAAACAATGCACAAGCTGATTAAAAAATATTTTGTAATAAAAGAAAAAAGCTAACCATCTCTGAACTTTCAGCAAGTCATAATCTTTTGCCTAGTGGAAGGTGTTGCTAAGGCAACAGCTGTTGACAGCTGCTGACTGATCTAGGTGGTGGTGTTTGCTAAAGGTTGGGGTGGCTGTTACAGTTTCTTAAAATTAGACAACAATGAAGTTTGCCACATTGATTGACTCTTTCATGAGCAATTCCTCTATAGCACGCAATGCTGTTTGAGATCATTTTACCCACAGTAGAACTTCTTTCAAAATAGGAGTCAAGCCTCTCAAACTACTGCTTCTGCTATGTGTATGTAATATTCTAAATCTTTTGTTATCATTTCAAAAATCTTCATAGCACCTTCGCCAAGAGTAATTCTACCTCAAGAAACTGCTTTCTTTGCTCATTCATAAGGAGCAAATTCTCATCCATTCAAATTTTATCATGAGATTGCAGCAATTTAGTCACATCCTCAGGCTGTACTTCTCAGTCTGGATCTCCTGTTATTTCTACCGCATTTACAGTTACTTCCTCCACTGAAATCTTAAACCTTTCAAATCTTGAGCCCAATCCAAGAGGGTTGGAATCAGCTTCTTATAAATGTCTGTCAGTGTTGATATTGTGACCTTTCCCCATGAATCACAAACGATCTTCATGGCATCTAAAGTGGTGGATCCTTTCCAGAAGGTTTTCCACTGAACTTGCCCAGATCCATCAGAGAAATCGCCATCTATGGCAGCGATAGCCTAATAAAGTGTATTTCTTTAATTAAAAGACCTGACTATTGAAATAACTCTTGGTCTTGGGTTACAGAATGGACTTTGTGTCAGCAGACATGAAAACAACGTTAAGCTCATTGTACATCTCTGTCAGAGTTCTTGGGAGATCAGGTGCCTTGTCAATGAGAAGTATTTTGATAAGAACCTCTTTTTTTTTCTGGTTAGTAGGTCTCAACAGTGGGCTTAAAATACTAAGTCATGTTGTAAACATGTATGCTGTCATCCAGGCTTTGTTGTTAGATTTATAGAGCACAGGAGAGTAGATTTAGCAAATTCTTAAGGGCTCTAGGATTTCAGAATGGTAAATGAGGATTGACTTCAAGTCACCAGGTGCATTCACCCCAAACAAGAGTCAGCCTATTTTTTGAAACTTTTTGAAGCCAAGCACTGACTTCTCTCTGGCTATGAAAGTCCTAGACAACATGTTTTTCCAAGTAAAGCTGTTCTATCTACAGTGAAAAATCTGTTCAGTGTACCCTCTTCATTAAGATTCTTTGTCAGATCTTCTGGATAATTTGTTGCAGCTTCTGCAATAGGACTTGCTGCTTCACCTGGAACTTTTATGTCATGGATTTGGCTTCTTCCTTGAAACCTCTTAAACCAGTCTCTGCCAGACTTTCCTTCTGCAGCTTTCCCACCTCTCTCTGTCTTTGTAGAATTGAAGAAATTTAGGGCCTTTCTTGGAATTAAGCTTTGTCTTAAGGGAATGTTGTGACTAGTTTGATCTTCCATCCAGACCACTGAAACTTTCTCCATATCAGCAATAAGATGATTTCATTTTCTTACCATCCATGAGTTCACTAGAGTAGCACTTTCAATCTCCTTTAAAGAACTTTTCCTTTGCATTTAAAACTTGGCTACCTGTTTGGCCCAAGAGGCCTGGCTTTCAGCCAGCTAGGCTTTTGACACAGCTTCTTCACTAAGCTTAATTGTATTTCTAGCTTTTGATTTAAAAGAAGACATATGACTCCTACCTTCACTTAAACACTTAGACACTATCATAGGGTTATTAACTGGCCTAATTTCAATATTGTTGTGTCTCAGAGAATAGGGAGGCCTGAGGAGAGGGAGAGAGATGGGGGAATAGTTAATTGGGTGTAGTATGTGATGTCCCTTTGGTGACATTAACATCAAATATCACTAACCATAGATCACCATAACAAATATAGCAGTAATTTAAAAGTTTGAAATAGTTTGAAAATTACCAAAATATGACAGAGACATGAAATGAATAAATGCTGTGGGAAAAATGGTACTGATAGACACCCTGCACTCTGGGTTGCTAGAAACCTTGATTTATTTTAAAAAAATGCAATAAAGGGAAGTGTAATAAAAAAAAAAGTATGCCTAAAGTTTCAACTTGGTTAATGTTGGCATTTTTTTCTGAGAAAAATAACACAAATTCTTAAAACAGAGGAGCCTATTAAAGGAATTAGAAAAATCTAGACTACATCTTGGAGAAGGCAATGGCACCCCACTCCAGTACTCTTGCCTGGCAAATCCCATGGACGGAGGAGCCTGGTGGGGCTGCAGTCTATGGGGTTGCTAAGAGTCGGACATGACTGAGCGACTTCACTTTCACTTTTCACTTTCATGCATTGGAGAAGGAAATGGCAGCCCACTCCAGTACTCTTGCCTGGAGAATCCCAGGGATGGGGGAGCCTGGTGGGCTGCTGTCTCTGGGGTCGCACAGAGTCGGACACAACTGAAGAGACTTAGCAGCAGCAGCAGCAATGTCTTGCATTTATACCTGAATATTAAACCATTCCAGTTGCCTTTTATAACTAGACTTGGGGTCACTAATACTACAGACTCAAGCAAAAAATAGAGCAGGGGTGTTTTCTGCCTTGTCTAAAGGGAAAATGTGCATTAATTATTAAATGATTATTTACAAGTACAGTTCCCCTTAGATTTACACCCAAGGGCAACCATTTAAAGTAGTATATTCATAACATTAACTTGTTTTGTTTCAAGAAGTTGTGACAAAAGACATGGAACTTCATGGAGGGAAACAAAGCAAGCTGCTGCTACTGCTGCTAAGTCGCTCAGTCATGTCCAACTCTCAGCGATCCTGTGGACTGCAGCCCACCAGGCTCCTCCATCCATGGGATTTTCCAGGCAAGAGTACTGGAGTGGGGTGCCATTGCCTTCTCCAGACAAAGCAAGAAAAGGAACCAAATCACACTGAATATTCAGGATGGGTGGAAATGATAACTCTGATGCTTATATTTTACATATGATGAAACTGAACCTAAAGAGATAAAGTTATTTACCCTAACTCACACAGCTAGCAAGCAGCAGCACTAGAATTTCACCTAGAATCCAGAGTTTCCACTCTGCCAGCCTGGCTAAAGAGCTGAATTTCCAACAGATACAAAGATGATTGCTGATCTCAGAGCTCAGTCTTCCACAATTATGAGACCAACCAATAGATCCTTACAGAAGATGAGTAAACGAAAATGGCAAATGAGGAGAAGACTAACTTCCAGAGAAGAAAACTGGCCTCTAGGCTCCTGTCAGCCCACATACTTTCCATGTGGCCGAGGGCAACTCATTACCTTCTCTGGATCTCAGTTTCCTTATCAGAAAAATGGAGACTTTCACTAAATTACTCTAAGATTCCTTTCAAGCTTCAGAGTGCAAGATCTCACAGTACCTGCTCTGTGCTGAAAGTCCTGACTGTTTTTCATCATTTTATGGGTTCTTAAGATCCCTCAGGATAGATGGCTTGCCTACTGAGCCCAGAGAGCAAGATAGGAAAAGATACAGTCCTTCAGCTCAGAGTCTGGCTGCAATCAGCCTATTGTTGTTGTTGTTCAGTTGCTAAGTCATGTCCAACTCTTCTTCCTGCCTTCAATTATTCCCAGCATTGGGGTCTTTTCCAGTGAGTTGACTCTTCACATCAGGTGGCCACAGTATTGGAACTTCAGCTTCAGCTTTAGTCCTTCCAATGAATATTTAAGACTGATTTCCTTTGGGATTGACTGGTTTGATCTCCTTGCACAGTCCAAGGACTCTCAAGAGGTTTTTATCCAGCACCACAATTCAAAAGTATCAATTCTTCAGTGTTTAGCTTTTTTATGGTCCAACCCTCACATCCATACATGACAACTGGAAAAACCATAGCTTTAACCGTACAGACCTTTGTCAGCAAAGTGATATCTGCTTTTTAATATGCTATCTAGCTTTGTCATAGCTTTCCTTCTAAGAAACAAGTGTCTTTTAATTTCATGGCTGCAGTCACATTCCACAGTGATTTTGGAGCCCAAGAAAATAAAATCTATCACTGCTTCCAGTTTTCCCCCACCTATTTGCCATGAAGTGATAAGACCAGATGCACGATCTCAGTTTTTGGAATGCTGAGTTTTAAGTCTTACATAAGCTGCAAGAAACAACCAACTTCCCACTATCTTTCCAAGTCAGGAACTGCATTTGTTAGCAAGGACGACTTTTTCATTAAAGAGAATTTTATTGCCTGGTTTCTGCCTTATTTTTGATTACACAAAGATAGAAAAGAAAAGAATACATTTTGAAAAACATTTATTTATTTTGTTTATTTCTTTGGATGTGCCAGGTCTTAGCTGTGAGGGAGTTAACCAAATAGATAACTAAGTGGGCATGTCTAGTGTGCTCCAGGAAGAGGAAAGAGGTTATTGTGACTTGAGTGGAGATTGAAGGAAGGAAAGAGGGAAAGAGAAAGGGGGAAAGAGAGGAAGAACAATAGAAGGAAAGACCTTATCTCAAAAATGATTTATATAACTGCAAACTTAATTTACATTAACCTGAATCTCTGGAAGGATTACTTCCCCCAAAGCAGCACTTGTTTCAGTACAATATTTCAGTACTCCAGATAAATGTGTAACATAGATTCAAATAAAAATTTTACATTTATATTTTCGATTGGAAAACTACTTGGGAAAGGGGGACATGCATTTAACTGGCATAAGTAGCTTTGTTCAGTAACAGAGCTGAAGGACTTCTCTGGTGGTACAGTGGATAAGAATCTGCATAGTGATACAGGAGACACAGGTTCTATACTTGGTCCAGGATTGCACATGCTGTGTGGCAATTAAGTCCATCTGCCACAACTACTGAGCCTGGCTCTACACCTCCTGAGTTGCAATTGCTGAAGCCTTGTTCACCTAGAGCTGGTGCTCTGCAACAAGAGGAGCCACCGCAATGAGAAACTTGCGCACCACAACAAGGGAGTAGGCCCCACTCACCACAACTAGAGAAAGACTGCACGCCGCAGTGAAGAACCGGCATGTCCAAAAATTAAAATAAAATAGCAGAGCTGAAAATCTATCTATCTATTTATGTTTAATCCCCCAGGGCAGCAAACATCTGTCCACCTACCTACACACTGCAGGTGATAAAAGAACAGAAACACGAGGTCTGGAGTGGTTTGAGTGAATCTGGGATGGAGCAACCTGCATCTGTCTGATACCCCAGATCAAAATATTAGTTTCAAGAATAGGAAAATGTTGGTTTCTAGTAACAAAAGCCACTCCTATTGAGTAGGTGAGTAGCTCTATATGGAATGCTAGTTTAGTCATTGATGATTCCTTTCTGTAGCTTCTTTTTGCTTAGAGTAAGGTCAATAACTTTAATTGGAGTTTAATAAATGTCAACAATAAAAATGATAAATTTATCTGAAAACATTGGAGTTTATTTAAATACACACATAGCAACTTGCCAACTGCTAAGAAAATAGCAATAAAACTGGTCAGGCTTACCTGTAATGAGTATTCAACCCTGGAAAATATCTTGAGCATCTCCCCAAACAAGAAGCAATTTTCAGTTATAATAACTTTACTGAGCATTTTACAGGCATTTATTCAGTTTTTCTATACAACACTTCTACGAGGTAGATACTATTGTGATCCCTAATAGATGAGAAACCTAAAGCACAGAGAATTTAAGGAAGTTGCCCAAGGTGGCATAGACAGTAAAAGGTAGAGCTGGGATTTGAACTCTGGTGTCATGGGTCCAGAGTTGGGCTCTATGCCAATACCCATTCAGCCTTTCCAGTGGGCATAAGTGTTTACTGTGAACTTAAACACGTTACCAAATACTGTTCCTCCATTACCTAATTTAATCCTTTTAACAAACTGTGAAACTCTGAAGTAGGTACTGTTATTATATCCATTTTTATAGACAAATTAACCAGTCTGCTTTTAGCCTCAGAATTGTTACCACCAGCTGATCTTGCCTGCAAACCATGCTCCATTTTTTTCCTTTATATAAAAACTGGCACATTACTTATTTACAATCCATTTTTCTTTTGTTGTTGTTTTTTATGTTTTTAAAAAGTGTATTACAACCCTGGGAATTCCCTGGCAGTCCACTGCTCAGGACTTTGCGCCTCCACTGTGAGGGTTGGGTTCAGTCCCTAGTGGAGGGACCATTTGCTTTCTTCCACTAAATTGTCTGCCAAGATTTGCATTTGGCAACTGAAGACCCTTTCAGAAGTGTATTTCGGATATTATCCTTAGTTTCATGCAAGAAATGAGCTAAAATTTGATATAAAAGAGGTATTGTATTATCCTTTGATTCTTCAAAATCACTTAGTTCACAGATGAGAAACTGTCCAATTGAACCACAGGTTGACCAGAATCTCCTGAGGGGCAGACTCATATACTCATATTGAATTCCGAATACTCCCGAATTGACTCATTAATGAGAAGGTTTTCATGAGACAGTGATGATCAGGATTCCCCTTTATCAGCAAGGGCATTGAAAAGTTTAGCTCAAATCCTTGCCTTTAAATGCCACCACACTTTTCTTTTTCCCAGGGTGTCCTTTAAAATGGCCTCAGCTCCACAGCAGTTGCCAGTTTTCAATGGCCAGGGGTTTGCCTGTAGTCCATTTGTTTCTTGACGACGTTTGTTTTTGCTTCCAAGAGAACCGTTTCACTGAATGCTACTGTGAGACAATCATCTCCTGTGGGATCTGATAACAAAATCATGTGGGATTTGGCAACAAAATCAGATTTGAGCTTTGAGATAATACTAATGAGAAAACGCTTTGGGGGAAAAGTTCCATCCTTAGTTATTTATGGGGCTGTTTTGTAAAATCAAAACTAACAGAGAACAAATGCATGTTATTTATGCAAATAAAATAGTTCCTAAGACACTATACAATCATCTATAAGCTGAATTTTATTCATATTTTACCTTTTCTTTACAAGAAAATTTTGAAAATCAGAATAATTAATATGTGTGTGTGGAGCAAAAGTATTTAGTAAGCTCCAGGTTAATAGAGATCTACAAGAAAGACAAAACACAGAACCTGTCTGTGAAGTTGAACCCGGGACAAGATGGTCAAGACGGGACAAGACGATTTATGATGCCACAGCCAGATAAGACAAGTCCTGAAGCATAAAATCAAGAAAATAAAGGAGAATTGTCCTTCTTTTGAGGCTTGGTCATCATGACAAATTTTTCTTGAGGGATAAAAAATTTGACTGAATCAGAAGAAGAATTCTCAGATTACAGGTGGCTAACAATATGTTGAGTGGAATAAAATTAAAAAATGTTGTTGGTCATTCACTGATTTGCTGAATATTTATTGAACAATCACTCTGCCTGGATTGTATAAAACATCAGGGTCAGATCCATGGGCGATAAAAAGAAGTAGGTGACTTTGATTGGTCCTAGGCAATGGCAACCCACTCCAATACTCTTGCCTGGAAAATCTCATGGATGGAGGAGCCTGGTAGGCTGCAGTCCATGGGGTCGCTAGGAGTCAGACATGACTGAGCAACTTCACTTTCACTTTTCACTTTCATGCATTGGAGAAGGAAATGGCAACCCACTCCAGTGTTCTTGCCTGGAGAATCCCAGGGACGGGGGAGCCTGGTAGGCTGCCGTCTATGGGGTCACATAGAGTCGACACAACTGAAGTAACTTAGCAGCAGCAGCCCTTGTAGACAGAAGACAGATGTAAAAAAATACTTTCACCCCAAAGCTGTCTATGAATGGTAGCATATGGAAAGAAAAATGAAAGTGAAAGTTGCTCAGTCGGGTCCAACTGTTTGTGACCCCATGGACTACACAGTCCATGGAATTCTCCAGGCCAGAATACTGGAATATGGGGAGCCTTTCCCTTCTCCGGGGGGTCTTCCCAACCCAGGGATGGAACCCAAGTCTCCTGCATTGCAGGAGGATTCTTTACCAGCTGAGCCATAAGGGAGGATGGAAAAGACACTGAATATTTTTTTGTAGTGTTAAGACAGACTTTGCTGCTATTCCAGTGGTTAAGGGTCTGTGTTTCCAACAGAGGGTACGGGTTTGATCCCTGGTCGGGAAACTGATCCCACATGCCTTGTGGTGTGGCCCTCCAAAAAGATAGGAAACCCCACTGTGAATTGGGAGAAAAACATTTCTCCTAAAGAGAGGCCAAATAAAATAAAGGCCGACAGGAATACCTTACTATTGGTTGCAATCCTGGCACCCTTTCAATTTATTTTCCCAGAACTTTCCTGGACCTAGCTTTATTATTGCTTCAGGGTCCATAAGATTAAATAAAGAGCCCTGTATAATAAGTTCCCAATTTTTCCAAAGTTACCTAAAGTTAGTACTATTTACAGCCACAGTATTCTAACAGTGATAGGGAAAAACAGGTTGTAGAACAAGTCAGGAGATTATTGCAGTATTCCAAGTGAAAGAGGATGACAGCCTAAACAAGCTTGAAAACACTGAGAAGGAAAAGAAGATGGATCAGTTACTGATATCCAAGGCAGACAATAACTCTTACTGATCTATTTGATAGGCCAATAAGGCAAAGATAATTGCTTAGTTCAGTTCAGTTCAGTCACTCAGTCGTGTCCGACTCTTTGCGACCCCATGAACCACAGCACGCCAGGTCTCTCTGTCCATCACCAACTCCTGGAGTTCACCCAAACTCATGTGCATCGAGTCAGTGATGCCATCCAGCCATCTCATCCTCTGTCGTCCCCTTCTCCTCCTGCCCTCAATCCCTCCCAGCATCAGGGTCTTTTCCAGTGAGTCAACTCTTTGCATGAGGTGGCCAAAGTATTGGAGTTTCAGCCTCAGCATCAGTCCTTCCAAAGAACACCCAGGACTGGTCTCCTTTAGGATGGACAGGTTGGATCTCCTTGCAGTCCAAGGATCTCTCAACAGTCTTCTCCAACACCACAGTTCAAAAGCATCAATTCTTTGGCCCTCAGCTTTCTTCACAGTCTAACTCTCACATCCATACATGACCACAGGAAAAACCATAGCCTTGACTAAATGGACCTTTGTTGGCAAAGTAATGTCTCTGCTTTTCAATATGCTGTCTAGATTGGTCATAACTTTCCTTCCAAGGAGTAAGCGTCTTTTAATTTTAAGGCTGCAATCAACATCTGCAGTGATTTTGGAACCCCAAAAAATAAAATCTGACACTGCTTTCACTGTTTCCCCATCTATTTCCCATGAAGTGATGGATCAGATGCCATGACCTTAGTTTTCTGAATGTTGAGCTTTAAGCCAACTTTTTCACTCTCCTCTTTCACTTTCATCAAGAGGCTTTTTAGCTCCTCTTCACTTTCTGCCATGAGGGTGGTGTCATCTGCATATCTGAGGTTATTGATATTTCTCCTGGCAATCTTGATTCCAGCTTGTGCTTCTTCCAGTCCAGCGTTTCTCATGATGTATGCTGCACATAAGTTAAATCAGCAGGGTGACAATATACAGCCTTGACATACTTCTTTTCCTATTTGGAACCAGTCTGTTGTTCCATGTCCAGTTCGAACTGTTGCTTCCTGACCTGCATATAGGTTTCTCAAGAGGCAGGTCAGGTGGTCTGGTATTCCCATCTCTTTCAGAATTTTCCACAGTTCATTGTGATCCACTCAGTCAAAGGCTTTGGCAGAGTCAATAGGGCAGAAATAGATGTTTTCTGGAACTCGCTTGCTTTTTCCATGATCCAGTGGACATTGGCAATTTGATCTCTGGTTCCTCTGCCTTTTCTAAAACCAGCCTGAACATCTCGAAGTTCACGGTTCACGTGTTGCTGAGGCCTGGCTTGGAGAATTTTGAGCATTACTTCACTAGCGTGTGAGATGAGTGCAATTATGCGGTAGTTTGAGCATTCTTTGGCATTGCCTTTCTTTGAGACTGGAATGAAAACTGACCTTTTCCAGTCCTGTGGTCACTGCTGAGATAATTGCTATATGTTTACAAAACCATTATGTTCTTCTGGGTACACTGCTAAACATTGGTACAAGTATTGAGGTGGTATAGTATGATGAATTCTCACCGTGGAAGATAAGTAAAAGTTACGTGTTAGTCTAGTCCAAGGTAATTTAAAAAAGGCTCAGAAAAAATCTGCATGCCAATGCAGGCATTGCAGGCTTGATCTCTGGGTTGGGAAGATCCTCTGGAGAAGAAAATGGCAACCCCTGCTGTTATTCTTGCCTGGAAAATTCTCATGAGAAGAGGAGCCTGGCAGGCTGTAGTCCCTGGGTTGCAAAAGAGTTGGACATGACTTAGCAACTAAACAACCACAACAAATACTTTCTCCACTCTCGTTTTTGTCCATCCAGTTAAAAGAAAAGACTCTTACGATGGTAGTGTTTCCAGATAGATGAATCTTGAATCCCTGAGTCACCAGTTTGTGGTTTGTTACTTTTATAGTGAAATTGTCTTTAGTAGGAATTGTTTTCTAAGGAATCCAAGGTACCGCTAGTTTTTGAAATGTTGTGATGCTTTCCTTACTTTGCTGCTCTGGGACCAGTTTTTCCTCCTGCTCAGCTGAGGTACTACTGCACCGTCTGTGTTTCACGTGGCAGGTTTACAGTTCCCACGCGTGTCTGTGTTTCTCCTGCTCTGTCCCCTTTCTCATCGAGGCAGTACTCTTTTCAGTGTCCTGCTTTTAGGCAGACATCTCATTTTCAACTGTTTGCTTGCCTTATGCAGGTTCAAGGCTTTATCTGCTTTCATTCTTTCTTTCTTCCTTTCTTTTTTCTTTTGGCTATAACATTGGGCATGCAGGATCTTATTGCCCAGACCAGGGATCAATCCCAGGCCCCCTGCAGTGGAAGCACAGAGTTCTAACCGCCGGACCGCCAGGGAATTCCCTGCTTTCTTCATAGACATTAAAATCATAGCTAGTTAGACGTTAAGCAAATATTCAGATTCAAGATCTTCTAAGGACATAGTGGAAAAGGCATGAGCCTGTTATTACTGATGGTGAATGCTCTTTTCATTTTTTGGATTTTATTTTTGTTTTGAGCAGTCATGTACAGAATATGATGATGTATTTTTTATATTCTATACCGTACTTTTTTTTTTTAATTAAGAGGATTTCCTACTAACTCAGTCTGATGTGTTATCAGAGACAAAAATACAGGATGTCTATTTGGCTATGTTTCCTTGAGGGCCCCATTGGACATACAGTGGATATGTTTAATATTTAGTGGGCTATCTGGGCCTGAAGTTTGAAAGACAGATCTGGGATGGATCCATAAAATCAGAATAAAAACAAGAGTTTACCTGGATTGATGATACAAAGAAAGAAAAGGAGAAGATGAAAATAATAGGAACTTTGAGAAAAACACTAATATTTAATGAGTAGAAAAATAAAGGATGGTTAAGGAAAAGTTGGGCTCCCCTCAGACAGCTCAGATGACAAAAATCCACCGGCAATGCAGGAGACCCAGGTTCAACCTCAGGGTCAGGAAGATCCCTTGGAGAAGGGAATGGCTGCCCACTCCAGTATTCTTGCCTGGAGAATTCCATGGACAGAGGAGCCTGCTGGGATATAGTTCATGGGGTTGCAAAGAGTCAGATATGAGTGAGCAACTAACACTTTAAGGAAAAGTTAGAAAGAATAGTGGTAGGATGAGGGAAGGGAAGGAAGGCTCAAGAGGGAGGCTATATATATATATATTTATATGTATATAATAATGACTGATTCATGTTGTTGTACAGCAGAAATAGGCACATCTTAAAGCAATTTTTCTCCAATTAAAAAAAAAAGGAGCATGTGAAGATACTGGGAGCAATAGGTTGCAATCATTGTCAGTTTCAAATGTAAAGTCAAGCCCTTCAATTTACAAGAAATGTTTAAGTGAGGTATCAAAAATGACGCAGGCTTGAATAAATCATATGAGATTCTTGGACAGAAGGTGGTCTTTAGCAGTGGCAGTAAATTTACTAAAGAAGATTAATCCAGTGTCTTTGGTCATAGGTAGTATAATTTTACATAGTTTCCATGATTTTGCGCTGGGGGCCATAGAAGCATCTGTTGTAGCCCTGGGGCATTCTACCAGCACCTGAGTGTACGCTTGGCTCCATCTA
This sequence comes from Aepyceros melampus, assembly GCA_006408695.1. Taxonomy (NCBI): domain Eukaryota; kingdom Metazoa; phylum Chordata; class Mammalia; order Artiodactyla; family Bovidae; genus Aepyceros; species Aepyceros melampus. The sequence goes on from SJXQ01006613.1 coordinate 212,574, forward strand.
GTCTAATAAATAGAATACAAAGTGAAAAGTGAAAGTGTTAATCGCTCAGTCATGTCCCACTCTTTGTGACCCCATGGACCGTAGCCCACCAGGCTTTGCTGTCTATGCAGTTCTCCAGGCAAGAATACCGGAGTGGATAGCTATTCCCTTCTCCAGAGTGTCTTCCCAACCCAGGGATTGAAACCAGGTCTCCTACATTGCAGGTGGTTCCTTACCATCTGAGCCATCAGGGAAACCCATAAATAGACAGAAGAGAAAATAATCTCACAAATCACGCAGACAGTTTCTCGATTCCTTTCCCTCTGCCAGGGTCTCTTTTCTCTTTCCCATGTTCTCTCCTTGAGGAACATGAGATCAATTGGAGAGAGAGAGAGATGGCTTGGATGCACCAGGACAGATGGACTGTAGTCCTCCATCCAGTTGAGTGTGGTATTTTATCAGCAACTGTTTGTCCTGCCATTTCTGATGGGCCTGAATCCAGATGCATTGCCTTTTACCATTTTAAGGGCCAAAATCAAGAAGTAAGGATGTTATTCATAGTATCAAGTGCTGCGGCAGGCAGAAGAGGATTCAGATAAATTTCCTAGCTAATAGCAATATGTCCATTTAAATTACTGACCACAGTTTCAGCAGAAAAAATAGGTGAAAGACAGACTATAGCATGTGGAAAATTGAAGAAAATTTGAGGAGATAAAGAAGACTGAGAAATGTTGCCATTTTAGTAAGTGTGGCTCAGGAGAAAAGGGAAATAGGTTGGTGACCAGAACAGGAAGTAGGGACCAGGAATGTTTGTTTGTTGTTGTTTGATGATTGGGTCATTTGTATATGTTAGCAGCTAAGGGGAAAGTCAGAAAAGAGGCAAATATGGTGTCAAGAAGGATGGGTGAAGAGCAAAGTTTCCTAAAGGGAGATGGACACTAAGAGAACAGCTCTGGGAGAGACTCAAAATGTCATCTGGTCAATATTTTTCAAGGATCAGTGTTAGTCGATCAGTCGTGTCCAACTCTTTGTGACCCCATGGACTGTAGCCAGCCAGGTTCCTCCATCCATGGGATTCTCCAGGCCAGAATACTGGAGTGGGTTGCCATTTCCTTCCTCAGGGGATCTTCCCAACCCAGGGATCAAACCCAGGTCTCCTGCATTGCAAGCAGATTCTTTACTGAGTGAGCTACTAGGGTAGTACCAATTTTGTTTGTTTGTTTGTTTTTGCTGTGCCACACAGCTTACATCTCCTAGTTCCCAGATCAGGGATTGAAACAGGGTCCATGGCAAAGAAAGCTTCAAGTCCCAACCATTGGACCACCAGGAAACTCCCAAATCAGACTTTTAAAGCAATAATAGGTTTGGGGAATTCCCTGGTGGCCTAGTGGTTAGGATTCAACTTTCACTGTCATGGCCCAGGTTCAAGTCCCAGGTTCAGTTCCCTGGGGAACTGAGATCCCACAAGCTGTGCGGTGCAGCCAATATGGGAAATGAAGGTTTCAAATCTACTTTGTTAACTAGTTAGTTGGCTTTAATTTTCTACCTAATAAGTTTTCTTAAATTTTCCACTATGGAGAACAGTGTGGAGATTCCTTAAAAAACTGGAAATAGAACTGCCTTATGACCCAACGATCCCACTGCTGGGCATACACACCGAGGAAACCAGAATTGAAAGAGACACACGTACCCCAATGTTCATCACAGCAGTGTTTATAATAGCCAGCACATGGAAGCAACCTAGATGTCCATCAGCAGATGAATGGATAAGAAAGCTCTGGTATATATACACAATGGAGTATCACTCAGCCATTATAAAGAATCCATTTGAATCGGTTCTAATGAGGTGGATGAAACTGGAGCCAATTATACAGAGTGAAGTAAGCCAGAAAGAAAAACACCAATACAGTATACTAATACATATATATGGAATTTAGAAACATGGTAATAATAACCCTGTATGCAAGACAGAAAAAGAGACACAGATGTATAGAACAGTGTTTTGGACTCTGTGGGAGAGGGAGAGGGTGGGATGATTTGGGAGAATGGCATTGAAATATGTATAATATCATATAAGAAACAAATCGCCAGTCTAGGTTCGATGCAGGATACAGGATGCTTGGGGCTGGTGCACTGGGATGACCCAAAGGGATGGTACAGGGAGGGAGGAAGGAGGGGGGTTCAGGATGGGGAACACATGTACCCCATAGTGGATTCATGCTGATGTATGGCAAAACCAATACAATATTGTAAAGTAATTCAGTTCAGTTCATCGCTCAGTCGTGTCTGACTCTTTGTGACCCCATGAATCGCAGCATGCCAGGCCTCCCTGTCCATCACCAACTCCCTGAGTTCACTCAGACTCACGTCCATTGAGTCAGTGATGCCATCCAGCCATCTCACCCTCTGTTGCCCCCTTCTCCTCCTGCCCTCAATCTCTCCCAGCATCAGAGTCTTTTCCAATGAGTCAACTCTTTGTATGAGGTAGCCAAAGTACTGGAGCTTCAGCTTTAGCATCATTCCTTCCAAAGAAATCGCAGGGCCTATCTCCTTCAGAATGGACTGGGTGGATCTCCTTGCAGTCCAAGGGACTCTCAAGAGTCTTCTCCAACATCACAGTTCAAATGCATCAATTCTTCGGCGCTCAGCCTTCTTCACAGTCCAACTCTCACATGCATATATGCTGCTGCTGCTGCTGCTGCTGCTACTGCTGAGTCACTTCAGTTGTGTCCGACTCTGTACATGACTACTGGAAAAACCATAGCCTTGACTAGATGGACCTTAGTCAGCAAAGTAATTAGCCTCCAATTAAAATAAATAAATTTAAATTAAAAAAAAGGTTTCCTGTGATGTTACTTGTATAATTTGTGTCCATTAAAGAAATTATTTTGATATATATTAGTAGAAAGCCCAACCTATCTCATTTTGAAGAATTTATCTTTATAATCTTAAGTTCCTATAACCACTTTTCTCCTACCACAAATGTTCCTCTTAAGTTCAAGTTTTATGTTAAAATAGGTTGTAATTAAAAAATCAGGTAAATTAGCTTAAAGGAAGAACAGGGACTCATTTATGTTTGTGTATTTATATTATTAGTCCCAAAGATGCAATAAGATATGAAATTTAAAGAAACTGAGTTATCTCTAAAAAGCATTTTGGGACTAGTGGAACCACTGTTATTTCCAAGAACAGAAATGTTAAAATGTCAAGTTAATTCTCAGTTATTCACAGAGTTTGACATAGGCTTGAGTCAAGAATCTAAAACAATAAAAGAATCATGCATTTAAGACAGCTTATTTCTGGAAGATAATCATGGAATTTATATTTGTGTATAGAGATTCTGATGCTTTGAATCATTTAGAATTTCCCCGCAAAAGTGAGCCTACAGTGTAAATATCTACCTTTTAGTTAGATTCACTTTGGTGCTGCTGCCAAAAACCAGGCTTAGCCAGAGCTACATCTGCCTTATTTCAGGAAATCAATTATCTTGCTTGTTTATGCTGGTACCTACTGTAGGCAATTGCATTGGCTAAAATGGGAATTATTTTATTATGTAAAAAGTGTTTGCTTTATCATGTCAGTGAAGAATCTACCTAATTAAGTACAGGAAGTAACAGCATTGGTAAGAATTTTTAGGCACTGTTGAGAATTAATTTTATGCTACTATCAGATTCTTACAAACTCTCTGCAGATTTTTCTGTGTTCCCACTGGATCCTACGCATTTATCTGTTATTAAATTATTACTATATGTTGGAAGTTCCTCAGGAACATGTTTTTGTACAAGCTACGAAAGGGGATGGGCTGCCTAGGTGGCTCAGTGATAAATAATCCTCTTGCCAATGCAGGGGACATAAGAGATGCAGGTTTGATCCTTAGGTTGGGAAGATCCCTTGGAGGAGGAAATGGCAACTCAATTCAGTATTCTTGCCTGGGAAATTCCATGGGGCTACAAAAGAGTCGGACACAGCTTAATGACAGAACAACAGCAACAGTATGGAAGAGAATGCATGGCTGCTGTTTGGAGCAGGAAGAAAAACAAAAGAACGAAAACAAGCATGAAGGGCAAGTGAGGGGTCCAAGAGGAAGGGCCCTCTACAGAGGGATGGGAAGATTAGTTTGCACTTAGGAGTTTGGGTAGTGGCTCTAGGCTCTAGGAGGGGCGTCCCTGAAGGCTCCATAGTAAAGAATCCACCTGCCAATCCAGGAGACACGGGTTCATTCCCTGGGTCAGGAAGAGCCCCTGGAGGAGGAAATGGCAGCCCACTCCAGGATTCTTGCCTGGAAAATTCCATGGACAGAGGAGCCTGGAAGGCTAAGTCCATGGGGTCAGAAAGAGTCAAATATGACTGAGCAACTCAGCACACAAACGCAAGCACGCACACACTAGACTCTAGGAAGGGACAGTGGAATTCATGGCCCTGGTGTGGCAATCTGTAATTAGACCCAGCTTTCAAGCTAATGTACCCTAGTTATGTTGCTACATTGTGAAAGAGTTACAGATACATTTAAATCCTGATTCCCTTGCCCTTGAGGGTTCTAGATGAGATCTCAGCCCAGTAAACGTGTCGGTTCACCACAATATGCCAAGCATACAGTATCATTATCTGCGTCTTATAAAATGTCTGGGGAAGTATTGCCTTAAAAGAAATAGTTTAAGTTGTAGCTAGCAGGTGGAGTAAAAATTGAGTAGAGGGAAATGAGGACACCAACGGTAAAGCACAGCAACATCATGAAAGGTCTGTAAATCATGAGAAAGATTTGGTGGGAATGACGTAATAGACGTAGGCAAAGGACTAACATGAAGAGATTTGCATTTTTGAAAACACACTCTGTATGCTGCGAGAGGCTAGATTGGAGGGTCAGCCAAGGAAGACTGGTCAATACGCTATCACAGCAACTCAGGAAAGAGTAGTGCTTCCTGGACAGAGAAAAAGGTAAGGTGATGAAGAACGTGAATCAGTTCCAGGATGTTAAGGAGATAGAAACTACGGAACCCAGAAATTAAGGACATGCTAGAGAGAAAATAAATACTCGAGAACAGAAAGATTGAGGGCAGGAGGGGAAAGGGGCAACAGAGAATGAGAAAGTTGGATAGCATCGTCGACTCAATGGACATGAGTTTGAGCAAAGTCCAGGAGATAGTGAAGGACAAGGAAGCCTGGCGTGCTGCAGTCCATGGGGTTGCCAAGAGTTAGACATAACTTAGCCTCTGAACAACAGAGAGAAAGGAGGGGTAAAGGTCAAGGATGACATGCAGGCATTTGGTTTAATCCATTAGGTAGATGATAATAATAATAGTGGATGTTTACCGAGCACTTTTTAATTTTATTTATTCATTTTGGTTGTGCTGGGTCTTCGTTGCTGTGCAGGCTTTTTCTCTAGCTGCAGAGAGTGTGGCTGCTCTCTACATGTGGGGCGCTGGCTTCTCATTGTCGTGGCTTCTCTAGTTGCAGGGCATGGGTTCCAGGGCAGGCAGACTTCAGTAGCTGTGGCATGTGAGTTCAGTAGTTGCAGCTCCCAGGCTCTAGAGGACAGGCTCAATAGTTGTGGCACATGGGTTTAATTGCTCTGCTGCATGTGGAATCCTCCCACACCAGGGACTGAACCCATACCTCAGGCATTGGCTGGCAGATTCTTCACCACTGAGCAACCTGGGAAGCCCTGAGTGCTATTTTGTAATTATATCCAGGTGCCTGGCACTGTTTCAAGGATTACATCAACTCACTTAATGCTACAAGTGAGCAGTTATAACTCACTTAATGCTCATCATACACCTATAAGACAGATACGATAAAATAATCCCATTCATGGATGAAAAAAATGAGGCCCAAAGACAATTTTCTTAGTACAAGATCAGTTCAGTTCAGTTCAGTTCAGTCGCTCAGTCGTGTCCGACTCTTTGCAACCCCATGAGTCGCAGCACGCCAGGCCTCCCTGTCCAACACCAACTCCCGGAGTTCACTCAGACTCACGTCCATCGAGTCTGTGATGCCATCCAGCCATCTCATCCTCGGTCATCCCCTTCTCCTCCTGCCCCCAATCCCTCCCAGCATCGGGGTCTTTTCCAATGAGTCAACTCTTCGCATGAGGTGGCCAAAGTACTGGAGCTTCAGTTTTAGCATCATTCCTTCCAAAGAACTCTCAGGGTTGATCTCCTTCAGAATGGACTGGTTGGATCTCCTTGCAGTCCAAGGGACTCTCAAGAGTCTTCTCCAACACCACAGTTCAAAAGCATCAATTCTTCTGCGCTCAGCCTTCTTCACAGTCCAACTCTCACATCCATACATGACTACTGGAAAAACCATAGCCTTGACTAGACGGACCTTAGTCGGCAAAGTAATGTCTCTGCTTTTGAATATCTATCTAGGTTGGTCATAACTTTTCTTCCAAGGAGTAAGCGTCTTTTAATGTCATGGCTGCAGTCACCATCTGTAGTGATTTTGGAGCCCCCCAAAATAAAGTCTGACACTGTTTCTACTGTTTCCCCATCTATTTCCCATGAAGTGATGGGACCAGATGCCATGATCTTCATTTTCTGAATGTTGAACTTTAAGCCAACTTTTTCACTCTCCTCTTTCACTTTCATCAAGAGGCTTTTTAGCTCCTCTTCACTTTCTGCCATAAGGGTGGTGTCATCTGCATTTCTGAGGTTATTGATATTTCTCCCGGCAATCTTGATTCCGGCTGTGTTTCTTCTAGTCCAGCATTTCTCATGATGTACTCTGCATATAGTACAAGATAAGAACCTGGATTTGAGCCCAAGAAGACTGACTCTAGCACCCACTTCTTTATTTCTGCATTATACCATCTCTGGTGCAACTCAGTACGATTGAGAACACAGGAAATGGATCCGATTTTAGTCTGAAGCTGGTGAGTTCAGTCTTGGACATTGTTTTGGACTGGATTATCCCCCTCTCTCCAACACCCAAATTCATATGTTAAAGCTCAGCCTCCAGAGTGGCTGTATCTAGAGATAGGGCCTTTCCTTCGTGGAGATGTTTAAGATTAAATGAGGATATAAGGGTAGGACCCTAACCTGAAGGACTGTGGCTTTACAAGAAAAGGAAGAAAAAGATTCCCTAGACCACCATCATAGACCCCCCCAGGACATAGTGAAAAGGTGTCAGCAGATGAGCCCACTGGAACCAATCATGTAGGCACCCTGATCTCAGACTTCTAGCCTCTACTACCAATAGAAAATAAATGTCTATTGTTTAAAAGCAGCTATTCAATGGTATTTTGCTATGATAGCCTGAGCAGACTAAGGCAAATACGTCCCTGTGGAAATACAAGGGGAGCTGGGTGCATGAATCTGTTACTCAGAAGAGCTGCTGGAATAGACCTGTAGATTTGGGAGTCATCAGCATACTGATGGAAAATCATCGAACCATGGACCTTAATGAGATTGACTGGCAAGAGTATCTGTAATAAAGAAAACTAAGGATAAAGCCCATGGAGACACCAACATTTAAGAAATAGGCAACAGATGGCAAGCTGGCGAAACAGACCGCTTAAGAAGAATCAGCAAGGAAGATAATAAAGAAAAAAAGAGAAAACAGGAGAATGTAATATCACAGTATTAAGGAAAGAAAGATTCCAAGAGAAAGGAACAAGGAGCAGTGTTAAATGCTACTGAAAATTATATGGAATAGTAATTATCCATTGAATTTAACTTAAAAAAAAATCACTAATTCTTAGAACGAATTTCTTATAATAGACTTGTAGAGGCGGAAGCCATATAGAAAAGTATGAAGACTAAGAGGTTGTTGGAAGTGGTGAGAGTAGGTCACTCACTGAAAGCGATGTACTTACTAGGAAAGAAAGATAAGAGTAGAAGCTTTTGTTGACCTTAAAACAGGAGGGCTTGAACAATATTAAAACTGATAGGAAGGACAGAATGAAAATGTGATAGGAGAGAGATGGCTCATTAACAGGTGAAGAAGCACAGGCCTCTCAGGTACAAAGATGAACTTTGAAAAGAGGAACACCATTCCTTTAAAAGAGAAGAAAAAGAGAAAAGTGAGTATGGATGCAGATGAATCTTTAGACTTAAACACGATGGTTAAGAGGTCTCTTATTTGATGACATATATTTCCTTCACAATTGGGCATTAAAATGTTCTAAGAATAAGGGGGAAGTTGGGGAGGCATTGAGTAGAAGTTTACTTTGCTGGTGCGGTGCTGGAAACGTGATTCATCCATGCTTGGAATTTCACAGTCGGGGTTATCAGTAAAAGAAACGTTAGAATGTGAATCATGTAATCAGATGGAGAGGAAGGTTGAATTATTGGGAGAAAAACTGATAGGTGAAGGTAAAGGAAAAATATCCTGGAATCCCAAGTTCTCTGAAAATCCCAGAATGGAAAATGGAAGTGTAAATGACAAAGACATTGTCACCAGAGAGAGAATGACTGAGTTGAAGATTTCAAGTTCTTTATGGTGACAAGGTCTAGAGGATGATCATTGGAAATGAGTTGCTTTTACAAAAGAGATAAAGAAGAGAGTGTATGAATAGAAAGAGTCTTTTTAAGCAAGCAGTCAAAATGGCACCTGAAACTCTCAGATCAACCTCATCCCTTTCTAGTTCAAGCATGAGAACAGAGAAAGCCATCATTGTCCTCTCACACTGTAGGAGGGAGCCTCAGAAGGATATTTCAAAATCAGGACAATGGACCCACACCCTTGAGAAACCTCTGGCACATCCACAGTTTCCATGTCTTTAGCACTTTACTCCTGCCACACATAGCCTTCGCTTAGCAATAAGGTAACTGTACCTGTAGACATGGAGTCCAGCAGATTGAAAGCTCAGTGAAATATCTGAAGCTGTTTGTCTATCACCCCAACTAAGATCCCCACCTGCTGACACCTCCAGTGACAACATAACCATCTAGAATACCAACACCTTTGTACTTTTTCCTGTTGTTAAAAAGGCTATCTCCTGACGGTGTTGCAGCCTATAGTTACAAGATAGCAGTGTTTCCAAGGGTTCCTTCTACACATGTTGAAAGAATAATGTTGGAATAATGTTAGAATAATGTTGACATCAGTGGAATGATTCTAATGCACACAGAAAAGTTAAAATCAAAGTAAGGAAAACGTATGGAAGAAAAACTGGCTTTCATCAAATTTTATTATATCAGAAATCAGAATTATGAATGCAGTCTAATAAACCATTCTTCCACCACCTTCAAAACATGAAAAAGATAACATTTGCTTTTTCCCATTTCTAAAACAACCACTAGAAACTCGCTTGTCCTTGTGTTCCTTCCAGGATATGGATCATTTCTTTTATTTTTAAAATTTATTTTATTGTTATTACTAGTATTTTGGTCGCTCTAGGTCTTTGTTGTTATGCACGGGCTTTCTCTAGTTGCAGAGAGAAGGAGCTACTAGTTGCAGCATGTCGAGCTTTTCATTGTGGTGGCTCTCTTGTTGCAGAGCATAAGCTCTAGGTCTTCAGAAGTTGTGTATGAGGGCTTAGTTGCTCTGCAACATGGAGAATCTTCATGAATCAAGGGTCAAACCTATGTCCCCTGCATTGGCAGGTAGATTCTTATCCACCATACCACCAAGGAAGCCCCATGTTTCACTTCTGTCTTGGACCTCTCAATATCTCTTGGGTCAGATTTGAAGAATATTGCCTCTAGATCTTCTACAAAAGTCATCATTTTTGCCCATATTTGAAGGTTAGGGTCTATGGGCTGCTTGTTATCATGAGCAGGTCTCCTGAATATCATTCTCCATTCACACACGGGTGACCATCTTTTCCAAACATTACTCAGTTCAGTTCAGTTCAGTCCAGTCACTCAGTCGTGTCCGACTCTTTGCGACCCCATGAATCACAGCACGGCCAGGCCTCCCTGTCCATCACCAACTCCCGGAATTCACTCAGACTCACGTCCATTGAGTCCGTGATGCCATCCAGCCATCTCATCCTCTGTCGTCCCCTTCTCCTCCTACCCCCAATCCCTCCCAGCATCAGAGTCTTTTCCAGTGAGTCAACTCTTTGCATGAGGTGGCCAAAGTACTGGAGCTTCAGCTTCAGCATCATTCCCTCCAAAGAAATCCCAGGGCTGATCTCCTTCAGATGGGACTGGTTGGATCTCCTTGCAGTCCAAGGGACTCTCAAGAGTCTTCTCCAACACCACAGTTCAAAAGCATCAATTCTTTGGCACTCAGCTTTCTTCACAGTCCAACTCTCACATCCATATATGACCACAGTAAAAACCATAGCCTTGACTAGACGGACCTTAGTCGGCAAAGTAATGTCCCTGCTTTTGAATATGCTATCTAGGTTGGTCATAACTTTCCTTCCAAGGAGTAGGCGTCTTTTAATTTCATGGCTGCAGTCACCATCTGCAGTGATTTTGGAGCCCAAAAAAATAAAGTCTGACACTGTTTCCACTGTTTCCCCATCTATTTCCCATGAAGTTACAGGACCGGGTGCCTGATCTTTGTTTTCTGAATGTTGAACTTTAAGCCAACTTTTTCACTCTCCACTTTCACTTTCATCAAGAGGCTCTTTAGTGCCTCTTCACTTTCTGCCATTAGAGTGGTGTCATCTGAATATCTGAGGTTATTGATATTTCTCCCGGCAATCTTGATTCCAGCTTGTGCTTCCTCCAGCCCAGCATTTCTCATGAAACATTACTCAGCATCCACTAAGTCCTGTCATCTTCTTCTTGAAGTCTTCTCTGGCCATCATGAGCTGCAGAGAGTTTTCTTTGCTGCCACAGGAGCTACATAGCTCAACATGAGTTTATTGGATGCCTGATAAGATGCAGGCACTGTACTAGGTTCTGGTAATATTTTGTTGAATAATACAGCTTATATAAACAATGACACTTTCCAACTGTGTTGCTAGAGAAGACTCTTGAGAGTCCCTTGGACTGCAAGAAGATCAAACCAGTCAATCCTAAAGGAAATCAACCCTGCATATTCATTGGAAGGACCAATACTGACGCTGAAGCTCCAATCCTTCAGCCATCTGATGCAAAGAGCTGACTCATTGAAAAAGACCCTGATGCTGGGAAAGACTGAGGGCAGGAGAAGGGGGTGGAAGAAGTTGAAATGGTTGGATAGCATCACCAACTCAATGGACCTGAGTTTGAGCAAACTCCAGGAGATAGTGAGGGACAGGGAAGCCTGGTGTGCTGCATTCCACGGGCTTGCAAAGAGTCAGATGCAACTGAACAACAACAAAGAGTATAAACAAGGGGCAAAATGCAGAGTAAAGAAATAAATATTTGGTAAGCAAACTTTTTGGCAGAGGTTCAAGGTGGAATAAAATAAAATTTTAAGCCTTCTCTTCTACAGACCAAGACTTTAATTTTCAGAGTATCCCTTACAGTTTTACATATGAAAAAACTGACCAGAAGAGTCCACAGGGAAGGAACTCACGTAAAGGTCATGTGATAAAACAGAATTCATCCGGCTCATTCCAAAGCCAAGCTTGGACCACTCTACTGAACTGCCTCCATAGGCTAGTTCAGTTCAGTTCAGTTCAGTCGCTCAGTCGTGTCCGACTCTTTGCGACCCCATGAATCGCAGCACGCCAGGCCTCCCTGTCCATTACCAACTCCCAGAGTTCACCCAGACCCATGCCCATGAAGTCAGTGATGCTATCCAGCCATCTCATCCTCGGTCGTCCCCTTTTCCTCCTACCCCCAATCCCTCCCAGCATCAGAGTTTTTTTCAATGAGTCAACTCTTCACATGAGATGGCCAAAGTACTGGAGCTTCAGCTTCAGCATCATTCCCTCCAAAGAAATCCCAGGGCCGATCTCCTTCAGAATGGATTGGTTGGATCTCCTTGCAGTCCAAGAGACTCTCAAGAGTCTTCTCCAACACCACAGTTCAAAAGCATCAATTCTTCGGCGTTCAGCCTTATTTACAGTCCAACTCTCACATTCATATATGACTACTGGAAAAACCATAGCCTTGACTAGATGGACCTTAGTCTGTAAAGTAATATTTCTGCTTTTGAATATGCTATCTAGGTTGGTCATAACTTTTCTTCCAAGGAGTAAGCATCTTTTAATTTCTAGGCTAGGACAGGGCTTATTACATTAACATGCATTTATTGAATACTTGTTACAAGCAAGCATTACGCAAGCATTCATTTAATTCTCATGTCCATGGTATGGAGTGGACCCTATTATCCCTATTTTAAAGATTAAAAAAAATTACTAGAGAAGAGGTAAAGTAATTTGTCCAGGGTCTGCCAGCATGTAAAACACAGCCAGTATTCTAACTCATTTTCTCTGACTGCAGAATTCAAGATCTTTATTATTTTATGAGCACTTAAGGTTAGGACTCTAGACTGTAGCCATGACTCCATCATTATGAGTTGTTTGAACCTGCAAAATTTCATGAGCTTCAAATCCTTGGTTTTTCAAATGAGAAAAATGACATTGTCCATCCTGACATTTTGTGGAACCATGTGAGGTTCCAATGAGAATTATTTCTTCGATGCTTTATTAATAGTAGATAAAAAAAGTTAAAATTTAGAATAGGTTACTGGCTAGGGCCTTCTGAAGAGGTGTCTGTTATCAACTGCTGCTCAAGGAAAAGTCTCTTAATTTTAAAATTTAGACAGTATGACTTATTTTTAATGAATGGCACTCAGAAATTTAACAAACAATCCAACAGCTTTATTCTCAATGTAGTTTTTTTTTTTTTAATTCAGTGTACATAATACGGAGAAGGGGGCAGCGGCAGGAGATGAGGTGTTTGGATAGCATCACCAGCTCAGTGGACATCAATTTGAGCAAACTCTGGGAGATGGTGAAGGACAGAGAAGCCTGGCATGCTGCAGTCACTGAGAGTCAAACGCAACTTAGTGACTAAACAACAACATAATATGGAAAGTTGTCTAACTGGGCAAGTTAAGGCAGTTCAAAGGCAGAGGTGGGCCTGAGGGGTTCTTCCCTACCTGGGGCCTCTCACAGGTGTGTCCTGCCCCTTTGCACAGAATACCAGGACAGTGGGTCATCTTGTTTGGAGGGAATTTGCATACCAAACCCAGGCAGGGCTCTGGGCCTAAGAAGCTGGCAGGGCAGGGAGCAGGGCCCTGCACGCTCCAGAGCCCCCTGCACACTCATGGCCATGACTCTGCTCTTTGCTGAGTGAGGAGACTGGCACAGAGGGGACCAGACCTGTACTCAGGCATCCTAGGTCTTGACTCAGAGATTCCAAGTTCCAAAACCATTCTTTGAGCAGTCTGCCATCCAGAATCTTGCTTGCGGGGCCAGAGATGTGGACAATGATTAAGCAGGAGTTTTCTAGTTCTGGAGACATCAGGTAATTATCATGGGGAAGGACACGGGTGGTGAAGGCCAGTAGCACTGTGTTATAGACAGGAAGCCAAGGAACAGTGAGATCCAGGGAAGGTGCTTACAGAAAGCCACCTAGGTTAGGTGTGGGGTCTGTCCCTTGTGCAAGTTACCAGACATCCCCAACCCAAGGTTCTCAGGGTTGTGTATGCTTTTAGCATAAACTAGTCTTATGGGGTGGGAAAAAAAATGGCACCCCACTCCAGTACTCTTGCCTGGAAAATCCCACGGATGGAGGAGCCTGGTGGGCTGCAGTCCATGGGGTCACTAAGAGTCAGACAGGCCTGAGTGACTTCACTTTCACTTTCATGCATTAGAGAAGGAAATGGCAACCCACTTCAGTGTTCTTGCCTGGAGAATCCCAGGGATGGAGGAGCTTGGTGGGCTGCCATCTTTGGGGTCACACAGAGTTGGTCATGACTGAAGCAACTTAGCAGCAGCAGCAGCAGTCTTATGGGGACGTTAGTCCAGGGATTGATGACTTCTGAGCAGCACCTCCCCAACCAAACTGAGGCTGCAGAGCACACAAGGCAGTTCAGGTAGCCACCTTTCAGGCACCTAGAATCAGTGGAATGGCAGGATCTTTCTCTGGGATGTCATTGCCACAGGGGAGGCAGCCCAGTGGATGATGAGGAAGCCAACTCTATGTGACTTTGGGCACATCTTCCCTCTTTGGGAATTCGCATCTCTAGTGGTAAGTGGAGGGGTTGGACAGGAAGTCCCGCCCTATGATGGGCCACAAAGATGGCTCTGGCCTTGTCCCTACCTTCGGTGCAGTAGAAGAGACGGATATAAACAGACTCACAGTCCTAGATGACTAGGGTGATGACAGAAGCCTGTGAAAGCCCAGAGGAAGGAGAAACAATGTCCCCTGGGATGAGACTGCTGTGAAAGAGCCTAGCATACCTGGTCCCCAGGCCTGGCCTGAAAGCAACCCAAGAAATGTTTTATTGCCTTGGTGCTTATCCCTGTCTTCAGGGGCTTCCTGATCATGCAAAGAATGTCTTTCTCTGAATTTCTGTTGTTTATTGTAGGAGCTTGGTGCGGGGTGGGGACTGGTAGGGTCAGAGAGCCGAGGGTTCGGGCTGCCCTGATGGCTCTGAGTGCTCACACATGCCTAGATCTTTTCCTGCCCTGTCTTTGCTTAAACCTCTCAAGCTTATCTGTTTTCAGGATAAAGTACAAATTCTTCGGCACAACAACGCACGTGCCTTGCACAATCAGACTCCTCTTGAGATTAGGCTAAGCTTTCTTAACCTTGGTACTATTGATATTTGGGGTTGGATAGTTCTTTGTTTCGGCTTCCCTTGTGGCTCAGCTGGTAAAGAATCCGCCTGCAATGAGGGAGACCTGGGTTCTTTGTTTAGAGAATGAGGGGCTGTCCTGTGAGTTGCAGGATGCTGGGGGGCATCGTTGTCCTCTGTTTACTAGACATCAGTAGCACACACACCTCTCCCCACTTGTGACAACTGAAAATGTCTCCGGACATTGCCAAATGTTCTCTGTGGGTCAAAATCACTCCTGTTTGAGAACCACTGGACTAGAGGAGGATCTTTTTTATTTCCAGGAATGTGGCTTACTATCTCTTTCCTCATAATACCCTTTCACATTTCTCCCCTCTTGTTCAGTTGCTCAGTCGTGTCTGACTCTTTGCAACCCCATGGACTGCAGCGCACCAGGCCTCCCTGCCCTTCACCGTCTCCCAGAACTTGCTCAAACTCATGTCCATTGAGTCAGTGATGCTATCCAACCATCCTGTCTTCTGTCATCCCCTTCTCCGCCTGCCTTCAGTCTTTCCCAGCATCTCCCCTCTACCTGGCTGATAACTACAGATGTCAGATGTCCTCTCCCCCAGAAGCCCTAGCTGAGCCCTTCAGACTGAGTCAAGTGCCAGCTCTGGGCTCCCACAGCCTGCCCGGCTCCCCTGACCCAGCCCAGCCCACCTGGCATTACCCCTGGCAGGCACCAGTTTGCTTCCCCACTGGGGTGCCTCAGAAAGGCCATCTTTGTCAGCACTGTGTCCCTGGTGCTGCCTAGCTCAGGGTTGTGTGCAAAGCAAGAGCTCAGTGTTTGTGGAAAGCAAGAGGCTGGGCTGAGCTGGAATTCCCTGATGCTAATTGAGGGTGGATGCTGGAAGCCAGCTGGGACCTGCTGGAAAGTCTGCCTGCCTCCTGGCCTCTGTCTGGCACCGTGAGGACGTGCTGGAAAGTCAGGCTGTCTTCTGGCACCTGCCTAGCCCTCAGGTCTCTCAGCTGCTTCTTAGCCCTCGTGGGTCCCTGAGCAGAGCTTCTGGGGATGGTTTGATATTGGACATACAGATCCAAAAGCAAGAACAGTATTTTAGTCACCACTCTGTCCACAGTCAGCAGCAGCACCAACCTTTCCTGTAGCCAGAGGCCTAGACACAGGACCCAGAGGCCTGCCGTTCATTCCTTCAGCTAAAGTGTCTGGAGACACTGCCACAGGCAAGGCCCTGGGCTAATGCTGAGGATACAGCCATGACAAACCAGAGGCCCTGCCTTCTTGGAGTTCTGTTCTAGTTGAAGGCAGGGGTGAGGCAGGGGGAGGGGGACGAGCACACACAGTGAGCAAAGTGCAAGCGTGAAAGCGTTAGCCACACAGTCGCGTCTGACTCTTTGGGACCCCCTGGACTGTAGCCCACCAGGCTCCTCTGTCCATGGGATTCTCCAGGCCAGAATACTGGAGTGAGCAGCTGTTCTCTTCAGGGGAATCTTCCCAACTGAGAGATAGAACCCAGGTCTCTCGCATTGCAGGCAGATTCTTTACCATCTGAGCCACCAGTCCAAGTAAAGATACAGTGAGCAAGGTAATTAAAAATATATAGCAGGTCAGATGGCAATAAGGCCATGGAAAGAAATACTTTTCAGTAAGGGGACAATAAACGAAGGAGACTGGGTATGAGGTTGTAGTTTAAATAGGGTAGTCTAGGGAATTCCCTGGCAGTCCAGTGCTTAGGGCTCTGTGATTCTACTGCGGGGGGCACAGGTTCCATCCCTGGTCAGGGAACTAAGAAGCCATATGTGAATGAAAGTGAAAGCATTAGCCGCTCAGTCATATCTGACTCTTGGCAACCCCATGGACTGTACCCCTCCAGGCTCCTCTGTCCATGGGATTTCCCAGGTAAGAATACTGAAGTGGGTTGCCATTCCCTTCTCCAGGGGATCTATCCCAACCCAGGGATCAGAACCTTGTCTCCTACATTACAGGTCATTTCCTTAACCTCTGACCACCAGGGAAGCCCCCCTATATGTGAATGGCAAGGCCAAATAATTTTTTTTTAATAAATAAAGTAACAATGTAGGATGGCCTGGAAGGGCTTCTCTGAAAGGGTGAGATCTTAACAAAGACCTGAAGGATGTGGGAGAAGGAGACATGCAGACACACAGGGAAGAGTGTTCCAGGTGGAAGGAACAACCAGTGCAAAGGCTTGGAGCAGGAGCTGCCTGGGATGATGAAGGAGCAGTTAGGAGGCCTGTGCGGTAGCGAGTGGGTGAGTGAGGAAAGAGGAGAGAGCGCAGAGAGGCAGGGAGGGGACCAGGTCATGCCAGGACTTGGGGACCATGGTGAAGATTTTGCCTTGACAATGAGGGAAGGGGAACACAAGAGGACTGCTTCTTTCTTCATCAAGGCATAACTTAGATCACATTCTTAGGATAGGGTTCAGTGGACTTCAGTGCAATTATGCAGCTGTGCAGTACACTCATCACCTTCCTGGGAACACTTCCATCCCTGAAGAAAGGTCCCTGCTTCCCTTTTTCAGTAACTCTTGGTCCACCCCTAACCCCAGGGTTACTAAGGTGCTTTCTGTCTCCACAGTTTTGCTTTTCTAAAGGTTTCTTATAAAATGCAGGAGACCTCGGTTCAATCCCTGGTTTGGAAAGATTCCCTGGAGAAGGAAATGACAACCTACTCCAGTATTCTTGCCTGGAGAATCCCATGGACAGAGGAGCCTTGCATGCTACTGCCCATGGGGTCACAAAGAGTTGGACATGACTGAGCAACTCTCACTCACTCACTCACTCACTCAAAGGTTTCCCATAAATAGAACAACAACAACAAATTCATATCTTATTCAATATGCCTTTTTTTAGTACTTTGCCTCTGGTAGTGAACCTCAAAAATAAACAAAGGTAGAACTCAAAATCAACAACAGTATTGCCTTCTGAGGCATGAAGAGGCCAAATGAGTCACTACATCATAAAATAAGTCAGTTACTACATAAATAAGTTAAGTAAGAAAAGAAAAACTTGTGACATTGAGACTGTGATACTAAGACTTCAGAATCCTATTCTGTGTTGCTTCTTACTGTTTAAACTTTTCACCCTGTTGAAGCTCTCTCCAATGAAAACAGCCTTTGGAGGAAACCCCAATGTTTGTAGACTCACTTTGGAAAAGAACGCCTTGTATGTTTGTGTTTGATAACGTTGTTATAGTTACTAAAATATCAGCTCATGTTTCTGGAATTTTGTAGGATTCCCAACTGAGGAGGCAAGGTTATTCGTGGGCCCAAGATTCTCGGTTCAATATTTTCTCTAATATTAGGTTGCTATAGCACAGCAAATGTATGAATTTCCTTGGTATCCAAGCTAACCTAAATTGATTTTCAATATGATTAAATGTGAATGAAAAATACTGTACAGTAATTTTTATTTTTTATTATGCTCTTTGCATCTTCTTAAAATTTATTATATTTTAAGTATAATTGTTTTATGATGTGTTAGTTTCAGGTGTACAACAAAGTGATTCACTTAGATATATATATACATATATATAAATAAGAATAATCTATACATTCTTTTTCAGATGCTTTTCCCATATAGGTTATTATAAAATATTGAGTATAATTCCCTGTCCTATACAGTAGGTCCTTGACAGGTTTCTACTGCACATTGGTTTACAAAATAACTGATTTCTCGATCTTCATCTTTCCACTTATATTTTTTGGTACATCATAAAGTTTTACAGGATGTTTCAAGGCAAAAGGTAAATTCTGGTATATAGGGTCTATTTTCAGACATTCATAGAATGGTCAAGATATTTGAATCTCACGGCAAGAGGGAGACATCACTCTGATCAAATTGTCAAGTCCAAATGGAGTAAGATCTCAAAAGAGTTCTGTAAAAACAGCACGGGAATAAATATTAGTCATATTTTTAAAAGTTAATGGCTCATTAAATTTGAGAATGTTGCAGTAATGAAATCTGTTTATGCAGAATTATTGGCTACTGATTTTGATACACGATACATGACCCAGCAAAAATAACACCAAGGAGCATAGGGTTTGTTATTAGGGTTATATGAATTTTCATATTTGAGTAAAATGAGATGATTAAGACCAGAGCAAGAACAGATTTGAGTATATGTTGCACATTTCATTTACATGAATCCAAGTGTTTTGTGGTCCTGACACAATTATTTTTTGATTACAGTATAATTGGCTTACAATATTATTTTAGTTTCAAGCATACAACACAGTGATTCTATATTTAATACATTCGTCTGTATTTTATATATTATCTACATTGTGATCGTCAAAATAAGTCATATTACCAACTGTCACCATATAAGGTTATTACACTATTAGTGACTATATTCTTTATGTTGTATATTACATCCCTCTGACTTATTTATTCTATAAATGGAGGCTTGTACCTCCTAATCCCCTTCCCGTATTTCACCCATCCACCCACTCCTCTTGCCTCTGGCTACCAACCCGTTTGCTTGCTGTACCTACAAGTCTGATTCTGCTTTGTTATGATTATTCATTCATTCTTCTTTTAAAATTCCACAAATACACTAAATCATACAGTATTTGATTTTGTCTGAGTTTATTTCACCTAGCTTAATATTGTCTAGGCCCATCCATGTTGTTGTAAATGGCAAAATTTTTGTATTTTTAATGGCTGAGTAATATTCCATTGGGGCTTTCATGGTGGCTCAGCAGTAAAGAATCCACCTGTAATGCAGGAAATGCAGATTTGATCCTGCATTAAGAAGATATCTTGGAGGAGCGTATGGCAACACACTCTGGTCTTCTTGCCTGCAGAATTCCTTGGACAGAAGAGCCTGGTGGGCTATAGTTCATAGGGTCGCAAAGAGTCAGACACAACTGAAGCAACTTAGCACGCGTGCACACAATATTTCATTGTGTGTGGGTCGGACACGACTGAGCGACTTCACTTTGACTTTTCACTTTCATACATTGGAGAAGGAAATGGCAACCCACTCCAGGGTTCTTGCCTGGAGAATCCCAGGGACAGGGGAGCCTGGTGGGCTGCTGTCTATGGGGTCAACAGAGTTGGACACGACTGAAGTGACTTAGCAGCAGCAGCAGTGTGTTTTGGTGGGGGAGGGTGGGTGCTTCCCTGGTTTCTCAGATGGTAAAGAATCTACCTGCAGGGCAGGTTTGATCCCTGGATTAGGAAGATCCCCTGGAGAAGGGAGTGGCAACCCACTCCAGTGTTCTTTCCTGGAGTGGACATGGACAGAGGAGCCTGGTGGCCTACAGTCCATGGAGTTACAAAGAGTCAGACATGACTGAGTAAGCATGCACATGTGTGTATGCATACATGTGTGTATATATATATACACACATGCCTATATATACACACACCATATCTTCTATCCTGTCACCTCTCAGTGGACACATATGTAGAATTAAATATTTTCCTTTAAGATACCGAAAACCAGGGCAGTGACTATTCATAATGGTGAGAGGGGCACATAGTATACTGGCAGAGTATGATCTGAGACATAATATCAGATTCAGGAAGTGCACAGAGTAAACTGAGACCATTTGTGGGATGTTTAGTATACAAAATAAAAAGTGATTTCCAGTAATTAATGGGAATTCATTTAAGCATCCCATTAATAGCTATATAAATCATGCCAACAATATATGCATAATATTTTTTTTTCTAATTTTCTTTCTTTTTTTGCATCTGAAAAGACAAGGGTGGGGGGTACTTCCCTGATGGTCCAGTAGCTAAGAGTCCATGCTCCCAATGAGGAGGGCCAGGGTTTGATCCCTGGTCTGGGAACTATATCCCACATGCTACAACTAAGAGTTTGCATGCTGCAGCTAAACGCCCTGCATGCCACAATAAGACTTGGTGCAATCAAATAAATAATAAGTAAAAAGACAAAGGGTACGCTACACAAACCGTCAAGACTCACACAAGACATATAAACCAGAAGGTAAAACGATTTGTTTCACTGAAGATATGACTTTCTATCATCCCAGAGCACCCCCTTTCCAGTAGCAGTATCTGTTTCCAGTGAGAATGAGATCAAGGGATTTGGCATCTGAGAAATTACACTCAAATCCAACTCAGTAAATTGCCAGCTGAAATTCCAGCAGCCTGTTGTACAAGTCATTGCAGAACTATGACTCAGTTTCTTCTTCAGTGAAATGGAAAAACTCAGAATTGTTAGAAAAATAAATCAACTTGCTCAAAGAGCATAGACTAGTGGCTGGCTTATGGTAAGTAGTTCAAATATATGGTCCAAATACATATTGAAACTAATCAGTCGGTCAGTTCAGTTGCTCAGTCATGTCCAACTTTTTGGGACCCCATGAACCGCAGCACGCTAGGCCTCCCTGTCCATCACCAATTCCCAGAGTCTACTCAAACCCATGTCCATTGAGTTGGTGATATCATCCAACCATCTCATCCGCTGTCATCCCCTTCTCCTCCTGCCCTCAATCTTTCCCAGCATCAGGGTCTTTTCATTTTTTTTTTTTTAATTAAAAAAAATTTTTTACTTTACAATACTGTATTCGTTTTGCTATACATTGACATGAATCAGCCATGAGTGTACATGAACTCCCAATCCCAACCCCCTCCTCCCCTCTCCCGCCTCACACCATCTCTCTGGATTATCCCCGTGCATCAGTCCCAAGCATCCTGCATCCTGCATCGAACCTAGACTGGCGATTCGTTTCACTTATGATATCATACATGTTACACTGCTACTCTCCCAAATCATCCCACCCTCTCCCTCTCCCAGAGTCCAAAAGGCTGTTCTATACATCAGTGTCTCTTTTGCTGTCTCGCGTACAGGTTTATCATTACCATCTTTCTAAATTCCATATATATGTGTAAGTATGCTGTATTGGAAGAGGGTGTTTGCTATGACCAGTGCATTTTCTTGGCAAAACTCTATCAGTCTTTGGCCTGCTTCATTCCACATTTCAAGGCCAAATTTGCCTGTTACTTCAGGTGTTTCTTGATTTCCTACTTTTGCATTCCAGTCTCCTATAATGAAAAGGACATCTCTTTTGGGTATTAGTTCTAAAAGGTCTTGTAGGTCTTCATAAAACCGTTCAACTTCAGTTTCAATTTAAGTCTGAATTTGGCAATCAGGAGTTCATGATCTGAGCCACAGTCAGCTCCTTGTCTTGTCTTTGTTGACTCTATAGAGCTTCTCCATCTTTGACTTCAAAGAATATAATCAATCCGATTTCGGTGTTGACAATCTGGTGATGTCCATGTGTAGAGTCTTCTCTTGTGTTGTTGGAAGAGAGTGTTTGCTATGACCAGTGTACTTTCTTGGCAAAACTCTATTAGTCTTTGGCCTGATTCATTCCACATTCCAAGGCCAAATTTGCCTGTTACTCCAGGTGTTTCTTGACTTCCTACTTTTGCATTCCAGTCCCCTATAATGAAAAGGACATCTTTTTTGGGTATTAGTTCTGAAAGGTCTTGTAGGTTTTCATAAAACCATGCAACTTCAGCTTCTTCAGCATTACTGGTTGGGGCATAGATGTGGATGATTGTGATATTGAATGGTTTGCCTTGGAGACGAACAGAGATCATTCTGTCGTTTTTGAGATTGCATCCAAGTACTGCATTTCAGACTCTTTTGTTGACCATGATGGCTACTCCATTTCTTCTGAGGGATTCCTGCCCGCAGTAGTAGATATAATAGTCATCTGAGTTAAATTCACCCATTCCAGTCCATTTTAGTTCGCTGATTCCTAGAATGTCGACGTTCACCCTTGCCATCTCTTGTTTGACCACTTCCAATTTGCCTTGATTCATGGACCTGACATTCCAGGTTCCTATGCAATACTGCTCTTTACAGCATCGGATCTTGCTTCTATCACCAGTCACATCCATAACTGGGTATTGTTTTTGCTTTGGCTCTATCCCTTCATTCCGTCTGAAGTTATTTCGCCACTGATCTCCAGTAGGATATTGGGTACCTACCAACCTGGTGAGTTTCTCTTTTAGTATCCTATCATTTTGCCTTTTCATACTGTTCATGGGGTTCTCAAGGCAAGAAAGTAGAAGATAAAATATGCAAGGTAGGTTTGAGTGCCAAGCTAACAGTATCTTGTACATAGAAGGATCTGTAAGTGGATAAAACGATCACTTCAAGACCTGTAGCATATGAAATTCCTTAAGGTATTATGGGTTGATTTCACACAAGAGGTATTTCATCTTTTATCAACCAGTTTCTTCCTTTCACATGTTAAAGACCAGTTGTTAGGAAACTGGAGATGTTAGTAATACTGTATAGCTCTCCTAGAAATTCTGAAATAGGTGATGAAAGATGCAGAGGTTGGAGAAAATGGGGAAAGAAGACAAAACAGGATTGAGGAAGATGGCTGCTAAAGGATTTCAGGAAGAACAAAAGAGACTCTTTTTATATTATTAGGAAATAAGCATCATTGTTCAAAAAGAAACCTAAACCCACTATAATAAAAAAATACGAAATAACTGAATGATTGTTACAAAATTTGTGAATCAAACTTTGCAAAGCTTGGCACAGTGTTCCCTGCTGGGGAGAAAGCATAGAACCTGCCAGGTAGAAGCATGTTGTCAGTATTAACAATGGGAGGCCAAAAGGTTCACAATTTTTAATTTTTAACTTTGGTGAAAGATAATGTTTTATACTGTTATAGCACAAAGAAAACTAACTTTAAAATTTAGCAAAACTTTGACCTTCCCTGGTGACTCAGATGGTAAAGAATTTGCCTGAAATGCAGGAAAACTGGGTTCGACCCCTGGGTTGAGAAGATCCCCTGGAGAAGGGAAAGGTTACCCACTTCAGTATTTTTGCCTGGAGGATTCCATGGACACAGCAGCCTGGTAAGCTACAGTCCATGGGGTTGCAAGAATCAGACACGACTGAGTGACTAACACTCACTTTCAATGTGATTTTTTTTTTCCTGTTTGAGAAGTTGACAGATGGGCAAGTGCTTACCTGTGCTGTGGTTTGGTTCCACTTTCTATATTCTTTTTCATCCTTGTTAGATTTTAAGATTCTTAAGTTCATGCTGCTTCTTGGTGTCATAAAATCTCAAATCCTCATACATGATTTGAAGAAACAGTTGTTGGAGAAATACATAGAAAATAAAATATCTCCTTTGGTTGATTTTGTTTAAAAAAATAGACTTTTTAAAAATAAACCTTTTTTCTTTTATAAAGAAAAGTGAGCTGTTACTATGCTTCTCACTATGCTAAATCACAAAGTTCATTTATCCACCAAAGCTGTTGGTCACTGTTAGAACTGATTATACTGTTAACATTATATTTTGTAAATCTATATTTTATAAAAATTTGTGATGCCAAGGTGATAGTTTAGATTTGTGCTTATGTCATAAAATCTCAAATCCTCATACATGATTTGAAGAAACAGTTGTTGGAGAAATACATAGAAAATAAAATATCTCCTTTGGTTAGATTTTGTTTAAAAAAATAGACTTTTTAAAAATAAACCTTTTTTCTTTTATAAAGAAAAGTGAGCTGTTACTATGCTTCTCACTATGCTAAATCACAAAGTTCATTTATCCACCAAAGCTGTTGGTCACTGTTAGAACTGATTATACTGTTAACATTATATTTTGTAAATCTATATTTTATAAAAATTTGTGATGCCAAGGTGATAGTTTAGATTTGTGCTTAATTTGGGGAGTAAGTACTTCTTTAAATGGATAATGCTGGTTTGTTTTTTTAAAGTGGGTTAACATAAATTCTCACATAAATTTTTACCAAGACTTTCAAACTATATCCTATTTCTTATGCACCTAGTACCATCAGTATGAAGTCATCCACTTAATGGGTAAATTTGATGAGATGTAAGGCTGTGAGAATATGAAGATCTCAGTGGATTAAATTATCACAGAACTGAAGAGCAAACGTCTTGAGGCAAGATGATGAAATTGAACTGCTATCCATGTCAAGTAAGAGTAGAAAATTTCTGATACCCATGGTTAATTTGTGAACTGATGGTATCCTTTGATCATTAAAAAAAAAAGAAAAGTAGTTCCTTAATTGTAAGCTAAGAATGTTTCCTTAATTTTGTCTTTTAATTCCTTTTCTATATTATTTGGATTTATACTAAATTTTTTTGGTCTCGTTTTATGTGGCCAAATGTACTGATATTTCCTAATTTCCATTTTTTGGAAAGATCTTCTAAACATAAATAATACTACTCATCCATATTTTCTTCTAAAATATTTAGCAGATTTTATTAAAAAGACTAAATATGTACTAACCTGGAGTTTTATTTTGGTGATACCTTGAGATGTGTTCAGTTCAGTTCAGTCACGCAGTCGTGTCCGACTCTTTGCGACCCCATTAATCGCAGCACGCCAGGCCTCCCTGTCCATCACCAACTCCCGGAGTTCACTCAGACTCACGTCCATTGAGTCTGTGATGCCATCCAGCCATCTCATCCTCGGTCGTCCCTTTCTCCTCCTGCCCCCAATCCCTCCCAGCATCAGGGTCTTTTCCAATGAGTCAACTGTTCACATAAGGTGCCCAAAGTACTGGGGCTTCAGTTTTAGCATCATTCCTTCCAAAGAAATCCCAGGGTTGATCTCCTTCAGAATGGACTGGTTGGATCTCCTTGTAGTCCAAGGGACTCTCAAGAGTCTTCTCCAACACCACAGTTCAAAAGCATCAATTCTTCTGCACTCAGCCTTCTTCACAGTCCAACTCTCACATCCATACATGACCACAGGAAAAACCATAGCCTTGACTAGACGGACCTTAGTCGGCAAAGTAATGTCTCTGCTTTTGAATATACTATCTAGGTTGGTCATAACTTTTCTTCCAAGGAGTAAGCGCCTTTTAATTTCATGGCTGCAGTCACCATCTGCAGTGATTTTGGAGCCCAAAAAAACAAAGTCTGACACTGTTTCTACTGTTTCCCCATCTATTTCCCATGAAGTGATGGGGCCAGATGCCATGATCTTCGTTTTCTGAATGTTGAGCTTTAAGCCAACTTTTCCACTCTCCTCTTTCACTTTCAACAAGAGGCTTTTTAGCTCCTCCTCACTTTCTGCCATAAGGGTGGTGTCATCTGCATATCTGAGATTATTGATATTTCTCCCAGCAATCTTGATTCCAGCTTGTGTTTCTTCCAGTCCAGCATTTCTCATGATGTACTCTGCATATAAGTTAAATAAGCAGGGTGACAATATACAGCCTTGACGTACTCCTTTTCCTATTTGGAACCAGTCTGTTGTTCCATGTCCAGTTCTAACTGTTGCTTCCTGACCTGCATACAGATTTCTCAAGAGGCAGGTCAGGTGGTCTGGTATTCCCATCTCTTTCAGAATTTTCCACAGTTTACTGTGATCCACACAGTCAAAGGCTTTGGCATAGTCAATAAAGCAGAAATAGATGTTTTTCTGGAACTCTCTTGCTTTTTCCATGATCCAGCGGTTGTTGGCAATTTGATCTCTGGTTCCTCTGCCTTTTCTAAAACCAGCTTGAACATCAGGGAGTTCACGGTTCACATATTGCTGAAGTCTGGCTTGGAGATTTTTGAGCATTACTTTACTAGCATGTGAGATGAGTGCAATTGTTCGATAGTTGGAGCATTCTTTGGCATTGCCTTTCTTTGGAATTGGGATGAAAACTGACCTTTTCCAGTCCTGTGGCCACTGCTGAGATGTGTAGTTACTGCTTATCAGTAATTGATTTTTCTCAAACCATTTATTAATAATCCATATCATTTCTCATTGATATGTGTCGTTTTTCTTATATTAATAAGTTCTCACCTCTATATTGTTTTCCAGTAATATGCTTATTCACCACCAGGGCATTATTTGAATCTTAGATAGGCTTAGTATGAGTCTTAGTTGTGAGTATTCAAGGCAACAACTTTCTAGAGGCCAACTGTTTCCATAGAAATTGGGAATGGGAGATCTTAGGTTTCCATTGCTTGGGGATCCAGACAGCGTTTGACGAAGGAAATAGAGAAGTTTAGAGATGACCTAATGAAGACTCCGTGAGTATCTTGGTCCATACAAAATCTCTGCTGCTGCTGCTATCCAAATCTTGACAACCTACCTGAAGTCCTGGTGTGTAGTTTTAATCTCCCTGCAGCTTTGTAGTGGCTTTGACCCTCATTCCAGGCTGCTTCAGGAAGCACCAAGAGTCTTTTTCAGATATCACTATAGTTTTTACTGGTCTCATAAGTCACCCTGGAGAATACTGTGGAGGCAGAAGACAAAAGATAGTTTTTTGGTTGGGCTATTGTAGGAAGCAAAGGCTTGGTGATCAAGAACTGATACCAGTCACACACACCAAAAACACTTGGTGTAGCTAAGCTGGATAGCCCTAAGAAATATTTTTTTTTGTTTTCATTTATGTTCATTGCTCTTTCATCAGTGAAAACACTGTCCTGGAACCAGACATCACTTCAGCAGGGACCCAGCCTCTCTTCAGAGTTCTTTGGTGCATTCCAGCAGCAATTTCTGCTGAAGGTCTGGACACTTGGCTTCTGAGTCACAAATCCCAAAAATCTGCTGTCAATTCATTCAGTCTACAAAGAACAAAATGGCATTAAATGGCCTCTGAAGAATACGTATGTAAAGTAATTTGTCTTGCTGTAAAATAAGCCTGCCATACATTCAGATTTTGCTGGTACATCTTGTGCAATGGAGGTATCTGTTCCTTTTGAATTTTAGTGAAAACACTGTCCTGGAACCAGACATCACTTCAGCAGGGACCCAGCCTCTCTTCAGAGTTCTTTGGTGCATTCCAGCAGCAATTTCTGCTGAAGGTCTGGACACTTGGCTTCTGAGTCACAAATCCCAAAAATCTGCTGTCAATTCATTCAGTCTACAAAGAACAAAATGGCATTAAATGGCCTCTGAAGAATACGTATGTAAAGTAATTTGTCTTGCTGTAAAATAAGCCTGCCATACATTCAGATTTTGCTGGTACATCTTGTGCAATGGAGGTATCTGTTCTTTTGAATTTGGTTTATCAGAAGTCTTAAAGTCATTAACTTCAAATCATTAACAAATGGAGCAGGAATTTGGCGAGTTTTGTGTTAACCTGTTTTCTATTAACTTGTGAGCCTGCTTCTGCTTCACCCACAATACTAGGTTTAGTCCAATTGTAATTACTGGATCAGTAACTATGTTAAATGAAGTTTCGGTATATACTCACCTGTTTATGCCAGTATGGATTCAACCTGTTTTGCTTTATTCCTAAGAAATGGAAAAAAGATGGAAACACACAAGTTGCAGACAAATGGAAACAAGGGAAGAGATTATTTAAAGTTTGGAAAATGTTAAAGAGGATGGAATAAGTATAGAGCATAAGATGCCTCATAAAAATGGAGTTGATAATATTCTGCAAGGCCATTATGATTAATACACACACTTCAGAGTGGGAAATAGATTTGTGTGAATAAAGAAAATGAACAAAGAGACTATTAAGAGGAAACAAAAAAGATGTCCCTAGAGTCAGACACAGCTGAGCATGTGCACACACACATTAGTTAGCAAATTAGTGAAAAATCTGGCTAATAAGATTTTAGTGAAGTTTAGCTATATTAAATGGTTTTTAATTTGTAGCAATGGTCTTACACTTCAGTTTTTTTAAAAAAGCCCAGATTGTGTGAATGTGCTTGATTTTTTAAAGTCTCACATATTATCAGTATTACATCTTTCTGGTGAAATCTATACCAACAGTTTGTGTCTTCCTTAAGTACCATCAGAAACTAAACTCTTTCTTCCTATGACAAGATTATAATTTTAAAAGGTCTTCATCCTGGTTGTCAAAAGAATACCCAGATATCAAAACAGTAATCATTCATAAATTATAATGAAAAATCATGTACCATCACAGTAAAAATTTTAAAAAGCCCAGATATAAATACATCAAGAAGCGTATAGGATTTTCATTAAAAAAAAAAAAAAGCTTCCAAAGGTTAATGAAGCACATAAAACAGGACAGAGACATAACAACTACCTGGATACACTGAACAAGTGATTGTCAGGTTAAAATTACTTCTCTTAACCTAATTAATGCAAATTTCACTGAGAATTTAACTGGCATGGTGATTAAAAGTCATTACAAATAATGTAGAAATAAACATTGCCAAGAGAGTGCTGGAAAGGACAAATAAGGGGAGAAACTTTGGACCTATAAAAGATATTAAAATGTATTTTATATACTACCTATGCTAGAAGCAGCAGACCATTCAATGGAACAGAATGGAAAACACAGAAACAGAACATCAGAGTTAATAAGTGGTGTTTTAAACTAGATGAGAGGGAAGTCGCCTAAGATGGCAGAGGAATGGGACAGGGAGACCACTTTCTTCCCCACAAATTCATCAAAAGAACATCTCAACGCTGAGTAAAATCTACAGGGCAACTTCTGAATGCTGGCAGAGGACATCAGGCATCCAGGAAAGGAGAACATTGTCTTCAAAAACAGGTAGGAAAAATACACAAGAAAAAAAAAAAGAAAGAAACAAAGGAGGTAGGGAGGGAGCTCCATCCCGGGAAGGGAGTCCTGTCCCGGGAAGAGAGTTTTAAAAAGAGAGAAGTTTCCAAACACTGGGAAACACTCTCACTGCCAAATCTGTGGTGAGTCCTGGAAGCACAGAGGGCAACATAACAGGGAAGAAAAACAAGTGGGTGATTAAGACCAACAGATTACGAGACCAACGGTAACTTCCCCAGTGGAGAAGCAGAGCAGACACCTGTATCCGCCACTAGCAAGTGGGGGCTGGGCAAGGAGGTGCGCGAGACACAGGTGGTAGCGCTTCTTAAGAATCAGCCGGAACACCTGCGTGTAACCAGTGCGAACTAACTCAGGCTAGCACACCAGACTGTGGGACAGTTACCACGCGAAAAGCTCAAACATAAGACACTGCCAGGACTGCGCACAGAACAAAGGACGGAACAGAAATAGTTGGCTGCAGACCATCCCCCACCGGCGACAGGCAGCCAGAGCCGTAAGGGCTGGAACATGGCAATCACAGCCCGGGAGAGACTTACTGACCAAACTGCAAGCAGGCTTATTTGCTAACTAAGACTTCTTGGGGTGCTGGACAGTCACAATTTGCCTGATAAAAGGTGCCATGGATACACCCAGAAAACTGAGCAGCAGGAAGAGGGGATAAGCCACGCAACTGCGCTCGCCAAACACCTGAGCTACTTGGCCCTGGGAAGGGCACAAAACACAGACACAATAGAATCTGTGACTACCTGGGCACCGAGCCTGAGAGGTTTAGACCAGGGAGGTGCATGCAGCCTAGGGCCGGCCTCAGACGGTCCCTGGTGGAGAAACGTAGAGCCTGAGCAGTGTGCGCTGGGTATAGGGGCCGGCCCAGTGAGGCTGTGACACTGCAAGTACAAGCTAGAACTATTTGGTAGCAGCATCCCTCCCTCCCTACAGCGTGACTGACCAAGTGAGCCTTTAAAAAAAAAAAAAAGAAAAAAAGTGACTTCCACCCTCCCCCCTTGTTTCAGGGCAGAAATCAGACACTGAAGAGACCAGCAAGCAGAAGAAGCTAAACAGAGGGAACTGCCTTGGAAGTGGCCCCACAATGCCTACAACACCAGAGAAAGGGCCAGAAATTTCTTTGCTATTTTATTGACCATTTTCTTTTATTATTATTTTTATTAATAGTATTTTGGAAGATTTTTCTTTCTTCCTTTCTTTTTCTTCTCCTTTTTTTAAAATTTTTAAGTTATCTATTTCTCTTTTAATTTTTATAACCTACTATCACTTTTCCAAAAAAAAGACACTATTTTTAAAGCAAATGCCGTATATACATATATATATATATATATATATATATATATATACACACACACAATTTTTTTTCTGTTTGTTTGTTTTGAGTGGCTGTCAGTGTTGGTCCTTAATAATTCATGTGACTTTTTTTTTTTTCTTCTCTTCTTGTTTTTCTTCTTTTCTTTAATATTGTATTTTTGAAAATCCAACCTCAGCTCTAAACTTTTAATCTTTGATTTTTGGTATTTGTTGTCAAATTTTTACACTTAAAAACCCAACTTCAGTACCCAATTTACCTGAGAGTGAGACTACTGGCCAGACCACTCTCTCCTCTTTTGGACTCTCCTTTCTCCACAGCAGGTTGTCTCTCTCTCCTCTCTCTCCCTTCTCTTCTCTACCCAACTCTGTGAATCCCTGTGTGTTCCAGATGATGAAGAACACTTAGAGAACTGGTTACTGGCTGGATCTGTCTCTCCCCCTTTTCATTTCCCTCATTTATCCTCCTGGCCACCTCTGACTACTTCCTCCCTCTCCTCTTCCCTGTATAACTCAGTGATCATCTCTGAGCAGTCCAGACTGAGGAGTGCACATAAGGAAGTGATTACTGGCTAGCTTTCTGTCTCTTCTTTTGATCCCATCTCATCTCATTCCAGTCACCTCTAACTACCCCCTCCCTCTCCCTTTCTCTATGTAACTCAGTGAACCTCTCTGGTTGTCCCTCAATGTGGAGAAACTCTTCATCTTTAACCTAAATGTTTTATAATTGGAGCTATATAGATGGAGAAGCCTTGAGGTTACTGTAAAATTAAAACTGAAAACCAGAAGCAGGAGACTTAAGGCCAAATCCTGAGAACATCAGAGAACTCCTGAACCCAGGGAACATTAATCGATAGGAGCTCATCAAATGCCTCCATACCTACACTGAAACCAAGCACCACCCAAGGGCCAACAAGTTCCAGAGCAAGACATACCACGCAAATTCACCAGTAACACAGGACCACACCCCTGAGCTTAAATATACAGGCAACACAAGTTACTCCAAAACCATAGATGCCTTCTAACTCATTTCTGGACATTCCATTGCACTCCAGAGAGAAGAAATCCATCCAGACCCAACAGAACTCCGACAAAAGCATCATAACCAAGAAACCTTGACAAGCCACTGATACAACCCCACCCACACTGAGGGAACTCCATAATTAAGAGAATTCCACAAATTCTGAGAATACAGAAAGGCCACACCAAACACAGCAATAAAACCAAGATGAAGAGACAGAGGAATGCCCAGCAGGTAAAGGAACAGGATAAATGCCCACCAAACCAAGCAAAAGCGGAAGAGATAGGGAATCTACCTGAGAAAGAATTCTGAATAATAATAGTGAAACTGATCCAAAATCTTGAAATCAAAATGGAAGCACAAATAAATAGCCTGGA
>SJXQ01006613.1:244586-272662 GCA_006408695.1 Aepyceros melampus
GACATGAGTTTGAGTGAACTCCAGGAGTTGGTGATGGACAGGGAGGCCTGATGTGCTGCGATTCATGAGGTCGCAATGAGTCAGACACGACTGAGCGACTGAACTGAACTGAACTGAATCAGATTAGTTCTTTCTCCTAACTCAGGGAAACTTGGTTAGACCTGGGCTGAAAATGTGTGTTTCAATTCTTTCCCCTCCTGAGAGCAGAAGTTGCCTTCTGGAAACAGAAATAGAAAGGAATAACAGTTCTCTTAACAATATAATATATGCTTTGTTGAAAATTGCACATTAATCTTGATAAATTGAATTGTTTTAAAGTTCGTCTTGTCCTATAAGGATTTCATGGTGAATTTAATACTTACTTTGTAAAGCTCTCAGATTACCTATCAGAATTTCCAAAAATTGTCTGCATATAGAATTCATTAAATTATAACCTCCGCTTGAAAGACAGTTTTTTTAAGTGCCTTATTTTAATATGCAGAAACTACCTCCTCGTATACAACTGCTGCTGGTGCTGCTGAGTCACTTCAGTCATGTCCGACTCTTTGCGACCCCATAGACAGCAGCCCACCAGGCTCCGCCGTCCCTGGGATTCTCCAGGCAAGAACACTGGAGTGGGTTGCCATTTCCTTCTCCAATGCATGAAAGTGAAAAGTGAAAATGAAGTCGCTCAGTCGTGTCCGACTTTTAGTGACCCCATGGACTGCAGCCCACCAGGCTCCTCCCTCCATGGGATTTTCCGGGCAAGAGTACTGGAGTGGGGTGCCATTGCCTTCTCCGACTTGAAAGACAGTTTTTTTAAGTGCCTTATTTTAATATGCAGAAACTACCTCCTCGTATACAACTGCTGCTGCTGCTGCTGAGTCACTTCAGTCATGTCCGACTCTTTGCGACCCCATAGACAGCAGCCCACCAGGCTCCGCCGTCCCTGGGATTCTCCAGGCAAGAACACTGGAGTGGGTTGCCATTTCCTTCTCCAATGCATGAAAGTGAAAAGTGAAAATGAAGTCGCTCAGTCGTGTCCGACTTTTAGTGACCCCATGGACTGCAGCCCACCAGGCTCCTCCCTCCATGGGATTTTCCGGGCAAGAGTACTGGAGTGGGGTGCCATTGCCTTCTCCGCGTATACAACTAGTTCTGGCCAAAATGCAGAGCCATTTTAGTTTTTAACGTTTCCAAATGTCATCTATTCCATATGTTAATATGGAATATGTGGCCTGTTTGTAGTATACAGTTATAACAATGACGGGGTCCCAGTCCTCCAGGAGACGAAAGTGAGTGGGAGGAGACTGTTGATTATCGTCCAGTACAGGCTTAAATGCTTTGTTAGTGTAGAGAATACAGTGGGCTTCCCAGGCAGTGCTACAGGTAAAGAACCGGCCTCCCAATGCAGGAGACATTCATGTAACAATTAAATGCTGTCCTTATGCATTTTGTTTCTACATGTGCCTACAATACATTCATATCATTTTTACTTTCAACAATCACCACCTTTTGTAGGATTTCAATAGAAATAAGAAAAGTCTTCGTATTTATTTACTCACATAGTGACCATTTCTGGTTCTCTTTCTTCTTTTCTGTAGATTTAGATTTTCATCTGATATCATTGCCTTTCTGCTTAAAGAACTCTCTTTAATCTTTTTGTAATGAAGTTCTGTTTTCATGTATTCTTCTGGATATTATATGTGTGAACGAATATTTTGCCATTATTTTTTTAATATTTATATTATGTATTTAATTATTTAATACA
The DNA here is from genome assembly GCA_006408695.1 of Aepyceros melampus. Taxonomy (NCBI): domain Eukaryota; kingdom Metazoa; phylum Chordata; class Mammalia; order Artiodactyla; family Bovidae; genus Aepyceros; species Aepyceros melampus. The sequence continues at coordinate 246,337 of SJXQ01006613.1, forward strand.
TATATATACTTTAACAAAAGTGGGAACATTAATATGTTTATGGGAGGAGAAAACACAATGGCAAGCAGCACAGTTTTCGAACCCCAGCTGATAACATCAAACAATTCATGCTTCATTTTAGTGGATAACAGCACCATTCATTCTTCCGTGAAACTGGAATTTAAATCTATTTTCACGGGGTAAGAGTTCTAGGTTCCAAAACTCCCATCTCCTCTCCCCACCCCTAGTAGTTTGAAGTACTTGTCTTGGCTTGCATTTTTTCTGCAAAGAAGTCTTCTGCCTTCTTTGTGTGTTTTGTGTTCTTTTTCTCTGGCTGCTTTTAATATTTCCACTGTATCTCTGGTTTATTTAATTATGTTGTCGGTGTTATTCCTGAGTCTGTTTTTATTAATTAACTTCTCTCCTCATTCTAGGTTGTATTTCCTTGCTTCTTTATGTACCTTGTGTATTTTTAGTGGATGCCAGACATTTGAATTTTACTTTGTTGGAGGCTGTTTTTTTTTTTTTTTTTTGATGTCTGATCTTATTTATTTGTTACTCTTAGAACATCTCATTTTTGACTGGACTCGGAAGTAGAAGCTCCCAGAGAGGACAGCCTCCCTCTCTTGGGAATCTGTTCCTGCCATTTTTCTTTGGCTTCCTTCAATCTCTCGAGCAAAAGTTTAGCATTCTGCAGCCTCTTCTTATTTTTCTTAAGTACGCTGTTTCTTCAGAGCAATAAGCCTGTGTTTGTGTTGCAGAACATGGGGAGTACAAGATGCTTAATCTTGGGCGCTTTGGTCGTAGGTAACTATGTTATTATCATTGTATGGTTATTTTTGTATTCTTGCAAACATTGCTGAACTTTGTTCTGTGATGTAGTTAACTTGGTAGCAGTTTGACACTTTAAGAGGCTTTCTTTCTGTTAAGTACTGTCCTAAACAGCCTTTAGTCTAGGATTAATTTTGCTTCACCTTTAGTCTAGGATTAATTTTGCTTCACCTTTAGTCTAGGATTAATTTTGCCATACCCTCTGGGTACTTTGCCCAATACCTTGTCAGAGTTTTTTCCTGGTTGGAACACTAACTTTTGTCTAGTGCTGTACAAGTGTCGGGATTTGTTCCTTCTGCTTATTTTGGTTCTTTCCCCAGCCTCAGATTGTGTCTTTTCTCATATGTACCGATCAGTGCTCAGCTGAAGATCTGAGGGAACTTGAGAGATCTCTGGAGTTCTCTCCCTGTGTACCTCCTTTCTCTCTGTGTTACTATTTAATCTAGCTGTCTCAGCCTCCCCAGACTCCCAACTTCATCTCTTCTACGCAGGAGACTGCTGGGCTCTGAATGGATTCTTCCTCCCTATGCTGTGGTCTGAAGACTCTCTATAGGCAGCGATCTGGAATAATAATAGGGCTCACATTTTGTTTCCTGTGTTCAGTATCTCTGTCCTGTGCTCCCTGATATCCAATGCCTGGAAATCCTTGTTGCATAACTTGTTCAGTGTTTTAGTTATTCTAATTGTTTTGTTTGAATTAGGATCAATTCAGTTCTATTACCATAACAGAAGTTCTCATTCATATTTCTATTCATATTCGTATTTTCTAAACATTTTTGCTTTTAGACAAACATGTAGACATGTAAACATGTAGACTAATGAAAATATATCAGTATTTACTTGCTCTTTGACTATTGTCTCCTCAGGATGTAATGTGGTCATTGGGTCCCGTAAGTTTGATAGGTTAAAATCTGCTGCAGATGAACTGAATGCCAGTCTGCCTCCTACCATCCAGGCTCGAGTTACTCCCATAAAATGTAACATCCGCAATGAAGAGGAGGTAAAGCTAATCTCTTTTTTTTTTAATTGAAATATAGTTGATTTACAATGTCATGTTTAATTTTTGCTGTACAGCAAAGTGACTCAGTTTTATATATGTGTGTGTGTATCCTTTTTCATATTCTTTTCCATTATGGTTCATCACAGGATATTGAATATAGTTTCATATGCTATATAATAGGACCTTGTTGTTTATCCATCCTTTATATAATAACTTATATCTGCTAATCCCACACTCCCAGTTCTTCCCTCCTCCTTGGCAACCACAAATCTGTTCTGTATATCTGTGAGTCTGTTTTTGTCTTGTAGACATGTTGATTTGTGTCATATTTTAGATTCCACATATAAGTGACATCATATAGTATTTGTTTTTATTTCACATAGTGCGGTATTTTCAAGGTCCATCCATGTTGCTGAGTTCTGAGTTCAGTTGCTCAGTCATGTCCGACTCTTTGCGAACGCATGAACTGCAGCACTCTAGGCCTCCCTGTCCATCACCAACTCCCGGAGTCCACCCAAACCCATGTCCATTGTGTCAATGATGCCATCCAACCATCTCATCCTCTGTCGTCCCCTTCTCCTCCTGCCCTCGATCTTTCCCAGCATCAGGGTCTTTTCAAATGAGTCAGCTCTTTGCATCAGGGGACCAAAGTATTGGAGTTTCAGCTTCAACATCAGTCCCTCCAATGAATACCCAGGACTGATCTCCTTTAGGATAGACTGGTTGGATCTCCTTGCGTCCAAAGGACTCTCAAGAGTCTTCTCCAACACCACCGTTCAAAAGCATCAATTCTTCAGCGCTCAGCAAGTGGCCTCAGAAGAAAGAGAAGAAGGGAAGACATGGAGGGAAGCTAAGCAAGAACAGTTTAGTCTGGAGGCTACCTTTCATGCCTTTTGCCCTTTAACTCATTTTGTAATGTCTATTTCATCACTCTCCAATATTCTGAGTTGGTTGTTTACAGATCCAGTTCAGTTCAGTTCAGTCGCTCAGTCATGTCCGACTCTTTGTGACCCCATGAACCACAGCACACCAGGCCTCCCTCTCCATCAACAACTCCTAGAGTCCACCCAAACCCATGTCCATTGAGTTGGTGATGCCATCCAACCATCTCATCCTCCGTCGTCCCCTTCTCCTACTGCCCTCAATCTTTCTGAGCATCAGGGTCTTTTCAAATGAGTCAGCTCTTCGCATCGAGTGGCCAAAGTATTGGAGTTTCAGCTTCAACATCAGTCCTTCCAATGAACACCCAGGAAATTATATATATTTACACTTTACAGATTATTACAGATTATTGGATGAGTGATCCAAATCCTTGGATAAATCTTGTCATCAAAATTCTAAATTTAGCATATGATCTGTCGGTACTGAAACATATTGATATGAAGCATATTGAAGCATATGGGTATTTAGCATATTGATCTGTGGGTGACACAGGGTTTTCAGGTTTATTCATTGTGACTACATCTTCATTTATTATGGTTCTCTGAGTTACTATTCACTGTGAGATACAGTAAGCTCTGCCACTCTCCTAAAGCTGATGATAATGTCCAAGTAGCAAGTTAGTTATTAACCAGTTCACTGTTAAAAAATTTGTTTGCTGGAGTATAATTGATGTACAATATTACATAAGTTCCAGGTGTATAATATAGTGATTCATAATTTTTAAAGGTGATACTCCATTTATAGTTACCATAAATATTTGCTGTATTCCCCATATTGTATAATATATTCATTTAACTTATTTTATACCTAACAGGCTTAGCTGTTAATCTCCTACCCCTACATTGTTGCTCCCTGCTTCCCTCTTGACACTGGTAACCACTGGTTTATGCTCTGTCTCTATGAATCTGCTTCTTTTTTTTTGTTATATTCACTAGTTTGTTGTACTTTTTAGATTCCACATATAAATGCTGCTATACCGTATTTGTCTGTAACTAGTTCACTTTTACTGTTTTTCTTTAGGTAAATAATTTGGTCAAATCCACCTTAGATATTTATGGTAAGATCAATTTCTTAGTAAACAATGGAGGAGGCCAGTTCTTCTCTCCTGCTGAAAAAATCAGTTCAAAGGGGTGGAATGCTGTGATTGAAACCAACCTGACGGGCACCTTCTACATGTGCAAAGCAGGCAAGTGTGATCGATAATCCAAAAAGTCAAAGTGTATTTATGTTAAGATCATAAGGCACATGAAAGAGAAATTGTGAGGGGCTCAGACAACACTTATTGTCATCAACACTTATTGCCCTAATTCAACTTATATACAATATAGCCATGTAAATTGCTACATTTCTGGAGAGTAATTTGGCAGTATTTTAAAAATATGAATTTGCTTGATCTGTTGATTTTATTTCTAGGAAGTTATCATGTAAAAATGATTAAGAATTTGTACAAAGATATAGCTACCAAGTGCTTCATTAAATTAAGGAAGACTCCATACTTATTTTGTTTTTAAGAAATGAATCTGTTAAATCTGTTGTAAGAACCTATTAATTCCATGAAACCTTCAAGAATACCAGAGTCCACATTTTTTCTGACTAATAAGTTACTAGCATACATGCATGTAGTTTTTAGATTAAAGGTTATCTTTCATAGGTGGTAATATTTAACCCTGAAATTGGATAACTGAAGAGTTTCCTTACAAACTATTCAAGACATTTCTGTGCTGCAAAATGTGAAATGAGTGTAATTGTGACCCACAGGGTCTTCACCCCAACATGGATTAGGCTTTATATTCTTAAATCTATTTCTAAATCAAAGGTCTTGCAGACATTTTCAGGCTTATCTTTATCTAACTGGTAATACAGAGTTCTGTATTAGTTGTGATAACAGGATTGATTGCTGAAGTGTAGAAATCCAGAAAAATATAGGAACTTGAATAAGATAGTTGATTTCTCCTTCACATAAAAATTCAAGGTGTATAGTCCAGGGATAGTATGTTAGTTTCATAATCATTAGGGAATAAGGATCTTTCTTCTTGTTTACTGTCTTTAACATGTCCATCCCCTATTGCATTCTAGACAGCAGGAATTCAGAGAAGTGTAAAACTCATTCTTTTTAACAGCATTGTCTGGAAGTAGCACCATTACATTTACTGGCATTCATCATCAACTAGAACTCAGTTAAATGATTATACCTACCTATAAGTGATACTGGGAAATAGAATCTTTAGCTACGTCCCGAAGTACAAATTCAATTTCTTGTAAGAAGAGGAGAATGAGTACTAGGAGACAGGTTTTAGCCTCTAACTCAGCCTTCGTAGTTCAGCACTTTGACATCTTCTAGCACTCGAGTCAGCAATCTCGTACAAACCTTAAGTTCCATTAATTAGAACTTTGCAGAGTCTAGATTCAGTTATGATTTTTATTAGCCAGAATTGAATTAAAAGAATCCAAGGCCTATAGTTTTTATTTTAAACAATGGGACTTAGCTTTTGGTTTTGACAGCAAGGAATGTGGGACATATATTTTTCTATACCAGAATAATAACAGTGAAAAACTGAAAACCATTTAAATATTTTAAAGTAAAATATTAGTTGAGTGAAGTTTTATACATCTATAGGATAAAGTACTATGCAGCCACTAAAAATATAGGTACAAAAGTCTACTTCTCAGTATGAAAAAATAGTCCTAGATATCACTGAGTGAAAAAAAAAGGTTTAAAACACTCTATCCAGTGTGATCACATTTCTGCTAAAAACAGTATATATTTATTAGATGGCTGTATATAAATAGACATAATTCTGAAAGAGTTTCTAATAAAACATTGACATCTCTGGGAGGTAAAATTACATATTATTTTCATCTTTTCTTTTTGCTTCTCTGCTTTTTCTAATTTTTCTAAATTGAATGTGTATTGTTTATGTAATTTAAATGATTTAAGTCATGACTACCCTGAAGTTGCAGCTTCTTCAGCTTGTACTCTTTGACACCATATGTGGTTGTTAAAGAATTGTGTAAAGATCCACATTTAAATTTCTGGTGAATTTAGACTTTTCTATAACCTTTAATTATTCATTTTACTAATGTAGAAATTTTTTTCTCTCCATTTATTTTTGGAAAAATTTTGAATATATGAAAAAGTTAAATAATACAATGAACTCTTCTAAGGCATACCTTGTTTTATTATGTTTTGTTTTATTGCCCATCAAGCAAATCTGTCAGCAATGTTTTTTTAATAGCTTTTGCTTACTTTGGGTCTCTGTGTCATACTCTGGTAATTTGCACAATATTTCAAATTTTTTCATTATTATATTTGTTATGATGATTTGTGATCAGTAATCTTTGATGTTACCATTGCAAAAAGATTATGACTTGCTGAAGGCTCAGGTGATGGTTAGCATTTTTTAGTTATAAAATATTTTAAAAATTAAGTTTGTACTTTTTTTTAGACATCATGCTGTTGTACATTTAATAGACTATAGTATAGTATAAATATAACTTTTATATGCACTGGGAAAGAAAAAAATTTGTGTGATTCACTTTATTGCAATATTGCATTATTGTGGTGGTCTGGAACTGAATTTACCGTATCTCTGAGCCCTGTCTGTATACCTTTCATTTAGATTCACCAAGTGCTAACATTTTGCTGTATTTGCATTCTCTAATCTCTGTGTCTTTACCCCTCTCATCCTCTCTCCCTTTCTATCTCCCCTCAACGCCCCACACCCTTTTCACAAATAATTTAAAAATGAATTGCATACATCATCACACTTTGACTTACATTTTTAAAGAAAAAAGAAATGTTTTCTATGCAACTGCAATACCATTATCACATCAAAGGAAACATACAGTAATTCAGTAAGATCAGTTATCACATAATCATATTGAATTTCCCTTAAAATCTACTAGTGTTGGCAATATTATTCCGAAACTTACGGTTTGTACTGTGGGCTAAAGCGAGTAAATCAGTTCAGTTCAGTTGAGTTACTCAGTCGTGTCTGACTCTTTGTGACCCCATGGACTGCAGCATGCCAGGCCTCCCTGTCTCTGTAAATAAGTTATTTTAGTACAATTGAGAACCAAGATTTTTGGCATTGGCAAAAGGAGAAGTGAATGTAGACAGATGAGGCTGAATAAAAACCCCTATAGTCCAGAATTTAATTAGAAACATTAGCATGGACTCAAGATATATTTTTTCTTTAAAAATAAAATATATATCCCCTGGCTTTGTCCCCCGAAAAGAAACAGTTACTAATTCCGTGCCAGTGTGTCCTCCCAGCATCCTTTCTGTGGTCTCTGAATGTTACTTCCAGTTAAAAGGAACTGGGATTCCTTAGTGAAACAGCTTATTACAGGTCTGGGGGAGGAAATGTGCCCAATGAGCCTAGAATATTTTGTTCCAACAGAAATCTCAGAAGCTGTATGGATATGTTACTGAACCAAACTTGGGTCTGCTCGCCTGCATGTGGTGAAGCCAGTCAACTGAACGTTGGGTTGCCGTGAAGCAAAGTATGGGGAGAGTGAGCAGCTTGTGCTCAAAAGATGGGAACTCCCTACCAGCTTTCAGGGAAGGGTTTTTTTATCCCCTCCCCCCCCATAACTTTGTTTATTTGTTTATTTTACTTTTGGCTGTCCTGGGTCTTGTTGCTGCTCCGACTTTTCTGTAGTGTGGAGAGCGGGGCCTACTCTAGGTGCAGTGGGAAGGCTTCTCATTGCAGTGGCTTCTCTTGTTACAGAGCACAGGCTCTGGGGCAGGTGAGCTTCAGTAGTTGCAGCACCTGGGCTCAGCAGTTGAGGCGCCTGGGCTCTAGAGCACAGGCTCAGTAGTTGTGGTGTACCAACTTTAGCTGCTCTGCAGCCTGTGGGATCTTCCTAGAAGGGAGATGGAATCCATGTGTCCTTCGTTGGATGCAGATTCTTTATCACTGAGCCACCAGGGAAGCCCCAAGGGAGACTTTTTAACCTCAGTATTAGGGAGGGAGCTGCAGGGCAGGTGATCAGCTCGTGCACACTTTTCAGCTTGGTTGGCGTCCAGGTGAAGTTTTGAGCATCACTGATCTTTTGGTTTCAACTGGTCTAGTGTATGCGTGCTTGCAGTCAGCAGTTTTCATCTGGTGAGGGTCTTCCTGTAAAAACAACTTAGGAATGTGTGTCAAGCCTTTATCTGTATCTTTTAGGGAACTGGAAGTTTGATAACTCTGCTGTGTGTCTGATTTATAAGTTTTTACCAGTTTCTCAGCCCAACAGGCATTCTTTGTTTCTACATCTTCACACTTCCTGATTAGTAATTCTTTCTTCAAAAATTATTTGTTTATTTATTTATTTGGCTGCATTGGGTCTCAGCTGTGGCAAGTAGGATCTTTTAGTTACAGCATGTGAAATCTAGTTCCCTGACCAGGGATCGAACCCAGGCCCCTTGCATTGGGAGCATGGAGTTTTAGCCACTGGACCAGTTGCTCAGTCATGTCCAACTCTTTGCGACCCATGAACTATAGCTCACCAGGCTCCTCTGTCCATGGAATTCTCCAGACAAGAATACTGGAGAGGGTTGCCATTCCCTTCTCCAGGGGATCTTCCCAACCCAGGGACCAAGCCAGGGTCTCTTGCATTGTAGGCAAATTCTTTACCATCTGAGCCACCAGGGAAGTCCCGCAGAAAGTCTATATAGGGTAATTTAAATAAATTTCTTTTCCTTTCTTGTGCTAATAGCCAATAATTTTATGATTAAAAACATATTTGATGCTTTATTTTCATTTCCAAACTTCTTGGTTATTCATGACCATTTATTGTATTCAGATGAATTTTACATATTCATACTTCTTCAAAAATCCTGTTGGGAATTTGATTAAAATTATATTAGATTTATTAGTCATGTGGAAATAATTAGCATATTTTAGTATTGTCTCCTCATTATAACATGTCTTTTCGTTATGAACTCATATATTTTGGCAAAGGTTTGTGGTTCTTACTGTATAGATCTCATATGCTTGCTTTTATTAAGGTTGAAAAGTGAGTGTTAGTCACTCAGTCTTGTCCGAATCTTTTCATCCCCATGGACTGTAGCCCACCAGGCTCCTCTGTCCATGGAATTCTCAAGTAAGAGTGCTAGAGTGGGTAGCCATTCTCTTCTCCAGGATCTTCCCTACCCAGGGATCGAACCTGGTCCCCTGCATTGCAGGCAGATTCTCTACTGTCTGAGCCCACTAGGGAAGGCTAGGTGTTTTTGATGACTATTGCTATTTTGAACGGCCTTTTTTTTCCAATTATTTTCAACTGGATTATTGTTGGTTTACAGAAGAATTTTTCAAATTTATTTTGTTGCTTTATATAATGGCTTGTCACATTAGTCTGTTGGGTTTTCTAGGTATGTAATCAGGCTGTCTAAAAATAACTACTGTGCTATTTCTTAGAGTCAAAGATGTAGCCAATTGTGAAATACATCATCCTTTTACATACTAAGAAAGTAAAAACAATGTAATTGTAACTGTAAGATGTCACCAACAGTAAGACATATCCTAATTTCAGCAGTTTGAAAATAGTATGAAAAAATTGTCTTAGATTTAAAAAATATTGTATTTTATGTTTTCTTGTGATTTTACCTCCTTTTTTTCTGTCATAACATGATTTGGTGAGAATTCACTAGAAAGCATTAAATAATAGTGGGTAGACAAGCTTACTTTTGCTCAAGCTTTTAACAGAAATAGGTATTGAATTGTTCTCTGGTCTTTCCATTCTAAAAACTGGACTTCCACTGAAGTAAGCCCTGATGTACCTTTCTAATATTGCCTTGATTTGTGTGAATAGAAAGTTTGCCTAAATTTCAAATTGCCCTCAAAAAGGATAAAATATTTACAAATAAATTTAGCAAAATAGTATGGGCTCCAAAATCACTGCAGATGGTGACTGCAGCCATGAAATTAAAAGGCGCTTACTCCTTGGAAGAAAAGTTATGACCAACCTAGACAGTATATTCAAAAGCAGAGACATTACTTTGCCGACTAAGGTCCGTCTAGTCAAGGCTATGGTTTTTCCTGTGGTCATGTATGGATGTGAGAGTTGGACTGTGAAGAAGGCTGAGAGCCGAAGAATTGATGCTTTTGAACTGTGGTGTTGGAGAAGACTCTTGAGAGTCCCTTGGACTGCAAGGAGATCCAACCAATCCATTCTGAAGGAGATCAACCCTGGGATTTCTTTGGAAGGAATGATGCTAAAACTGAAGCTCCAGTACTTTGGCCACCTTATGCGAAGAGTTGACTCACTGGAAAAGACCTTGATGCTGGGAGGGATTGGGGGCAGGAGGAGAAGGGGACGATAGAGGATGAGATGGCTGGATGGCATCACGGACTCAATGGACATGAGTCTGAGTGAACTCCGGGAGTTGCTGCTGGACAGGGAGGCCTGGCGTGCTGCGATGCATGGGGTCGCAAAGAGTCGGACATGACTGAGCAACTGAACTGAACTGAACTGGTGCACATACAATGGAATATGATTCAGCCGTAAAAAGCACAAAGTAATGCCACTTGCAGCAACGTGCATGCAATTAGAGATTATCACACTAAATGGGCTTCCCTGGTGGCTCAGAGGTTAAAGCGTCTGCCTCCAATGCAGGAGACCAGGGTTCTATCCCTGGGTCGGGAAGATCCCCTGGAGAAGGAAATGGCAATCCACTCCAGTATTCTTGCCTGGAGAATCCCATGGATGGAGAAGCCTAGTAGGTTACAGTCCACGGGGTCGCAAAGAGTCGGGCATGACTGAGTGACTTCACCTATCACCTATACTAAGTGACGTAAGTCACAAAGAAAAAGTCAAAGACAATATGATGTTACATGTGGAATCTAAACTACGACACCAATCAACTTACCTACAAAACAAAAACAAGGCTCAGAGACAAAGAACAGATTTGTTGTTGCCAAGGAGGAAGAGGGTAAGGGAGGGAAGGCTTGGGAATTGGGGATTAGCAGATGCAAACTAGTATATGTAGGATAGATGAACAACAAGGTCGTGCTATATGGCCCAGGGGACTGTATTCAATATCCTGTCACAAACCCTAATGGAAAAGAAGATGCAAAAGACTATACTGTATAAAACTGAATCACTTTTCTGTGCGGAAGAAATTAATACAACAGTATAAATCAATTGTACTTTGATAAATTTAAAATATATGTGTGTGTGTATATATATATATATATATTATCACCTATACTAAGTGACGTAAGTCACAAAGAAAAAGTCAAAGACAATATGATGTTACATGTGGAATCTAAACTACGACACCAATCAACTTACCTACAAAACAAAAACAAGGCTCAGAGACAAAGAACAGATTTGTTGTTGCCAAGGAGGAAGAGGGTAAGGGAGGGAAGGCTTGGGAATTGGGGATTAGCAGATGCAAACTAGTATATGTAGGATAGATGAACAACAAGGTCGTGCTATATGGCCCAGGGGACTGTATTCAATATCCTGTCACAAACCCTAATGGAAAAGAAGATGCAAAAGACTATACTGTATAAAACTGAATCACTTTTCTGTGCGGAAGAAATTAATACAACAGTATAAATCAATTGTACTTTGATAAATTTAAAATATATGTGTGTGTGTATATATATATATATATATTTATTTATTTATTTTAAAAAAGAACTCCCAGCAAGTTTTCTACAGTCACCTAAGCAACCTCCTCTCAGTTCCAAGGCCATGGCGTGTGTATGACCTCCATGTGACTGACTGGGGTGACCTTTCCCCACAGACTCTGAATTAGTGACCAACTGTACTGTTGTCCATGACTCTAACTCGTCCATAAGGATACTCTAAATACTATCTCAAACTGCAGAATTCTGTTACACAAGGAGCAGGCATAATGAGATGATTTAATGGGGCACAGTGTTTTTTTTTTTAATAAAACTGAGTTTGAATGTTGTCAGGTTTCCGGGGCGGGGGAACGGGGGGTGGCGGTGTGACATGTCTCTCTCGGAGCTACCCATCCTGCTGCCCTTCTGTCGTGCAGAGACACCATCTCAGCAAAGGAGTGTGGCTACTCCTCTTCCCCTCAAAACCTTTATTTAGAGAAACAAATGAAGGACTGGCTTTGGCCCCTGGGCTAAGCTTTGCTGACCTTTGCTCTGTGAACTAGTTTATCACAATTAGATCATTTGCATAAACACTCTTGATGCTAACTACTTTACAAGGTTGTTTTGGCACTTGTATAAAATAGTAAGCACCACGCAGCTCAGTGGGCGCCAAAGTCAGATTCTGGCCGAGCAGGGATCTGTCACCTACTTACAGGTGGCCTTGGGCAAGTTGCTAAGCCTCCTTGCCCTGTGCTCTGGCTGACTGGACAGAGCCTGGGATAGCTGACACTGCACAAGGTCATTTCATGGCACATTAGACTTTCTGGTTCACTGACCCATCTGGGGTTCTGGCTCTTGTTCCAGCCACACAGATATGCCATTTGTGACTCAACCAAACACCTTCACTTTAGCTCCTAGTTCTTTGGAAGCTCTGAGTAGCTTACTTTTTAGGTTATGGTACCCCCTTTCTCCTCTTCCTCACAGGCCTCTTTCTATTCTTCCCCCTCCTCCTTCCTTCAGTGGCCAGCAGAGCTTCCCAAACAGGAGGAGAGGGCTCAGGCTTAATCATAAATGCAGCATCTCAATCCTGTTGGATTCAGGGATGCTGATGGAAGTGTGCCTTTCAGGATAGAAAATCGAGTTTTCAAGTAAAGGAATTCTATTTTTTCACTGAGGTTGCAACAGAAGAGAAAAGAGCCTTAACCAAAACAAAGCTTTGAAGTTTGCCATCAAAAGGACTTTCTTCTTATGGCTGTTGAAAAGCTTTTAGAGCTACATAGGCTTTTAAAGGTAAGGTGGGTTACCATTTCCCTGGGAAGTTAACGTGTGGGTCTAATTATGACAAAGAAGCATCAGTTGAAACAATCTCTATAGAGTCTGAATGAAATGACGGGGAGTCTTTCTGCTAAATAAAGAATGAGAAATGTCCCTCTAGTGAATATTTAAGAGTTCCTTTGTTAAATATTTTACTTTGCAGGTTTCTAGAAGCTGAAGCAGTAGCTAAAAAAACTCTCATCCTCTTGGTGGAACTGTAAATGGAGCAGTCTTCTGAGAGAGAAATTGAGAACATCTAACAAAATGTAAAGTGTACATAAACTGTGATCCGGAAACTTATTCCAAGGTTGTAAGATGCCAAGTGTGGCATGCGTACATATTACTGTTTTTAATAACGAAACACTGGAAAAACTAAAGACCCATCAACAGTGGATTATTAATTCAATTATGACATTCATTTCAGTAGAATATTATGTATTTTTTTAAAGTCTATGTATCTTTATGTTTTGGCATGAAAGATGTCCATGACATTCAACAAACAGCAAACTTAGTTATCTGGATGAAATATGTATAACAACAACCTGTCAATGCGATGTCTGTTAGGTCTGATTCTCTAGAATAGGATATTCTGATTGGTCTGATTAGACTGATTAAAGTGGCCTGATTAGTTAAGCTCTAGAAAGAGCATGAATGAAAAACATTAAGGAACAAGTAGTCATTATGCTATTGACACTTACCTAATTATAACACATATCTGACTCTCCAACCTAAAGCAGCATTTCTAAAGAATTTGTTTATTGGTAAGCAAAATAAAGTAAAATTATGAAAAACTTTTGAAAAATATTAGATGTTAAAAACATGTACTTTTGAAAGCCTAGCAGGGAAATACCTGGAAATCATGGTTTAGTAGGCTAATATTTAAAATCTCTAATATCAAGCATACAAACAATTAAGGTAGCTCTCAAGAAGCAGATCTAGATTCAAAAAATCAGGATATACAATGTCAATATAAATTTTTAAAATTCATTTTATGCTGTTTTAATATTTATTATTTTCCTAACGTGCTTAATATGTATTTTTTTCCTTGTCCCTTGGGGGGAAAATTGTATCATGAAAACAATATTTCACTTGTCTAAACATGTTTTGAAATAGCAGAATTCTCAATTACTATATTTATCTTATTATTCAATAAAACGTTGTGACCTACAGAGGTAAGAAGCTGTGGCCTGTTGACCTCAGAGCTTCCAGTACATTGGGTATAGAATGATCTATTCTGTCAGAGAAACTTATCAATGGAAAACTGACTACCAGAAATGTTCTACTGCCGTCCTGTAATCAATGACAACTCTTCACAAGGGGTAGTTTCATGAATAATAGTTATCCAGAGAGTAAATATGAACAATTAAGGATCCCCAGAAATGTCAGAAAATAAACAGCAAAAAGGAAAGTGCCAAAATAACAGAAAAATGTATTTTGGAGCAACAGTGGTAAGTCAAGCTATTTTGACTTTAATTTTAAATGATTTTCAATTAAAAATGCCATATACAAACTACCCATTGAATAAGAAAGCAAAATAAAGATATTTACACACATAGAAGAATTTTTTAAAATGTACCTTCCACATATTACTTTTTAGGAGGTTCTGGAGGATACACTTCAGTGAGATGAGTGGAAACCAAGAAAAAAGATGTGAAAATCGGCTATGCCCCAATACAAGATACAAAGCTTAAAGTTTGAGGAAAAAAACAAAAGCAATAAAAAATTAAACATATACTCCCCTCCCCACAAAAAGTTAGAAGATGTAAGATACAGGAAACAGAAGCTAGCTCAGAAGTCTATTAAGAAGAAGATGATAGGTTTTTGTTTTTTTGGGGGGGTATGTTTCTTTTTTTTACAAGAGAATAGAAAAGCACTTAGATAAACAAATATGACCTAATCAAACTTACAAGCTTTTGTACAGCAAAGGAAACAAAATGAAAAGACAATGTATGGACTGGGAAAAATATTTGCAAATGATGCAACTGAAAAGGGCTTAATTTCCAAAATTTACAAATTCAACAACAAAAAAACAAACAACCTAATTGAAAAATGGGCAGAAGACCTACATAGACTTTGTCCAAAGACATAAAATGACCAACAGGTACATGAAAAGATGATCATCATGGCTAATTATTAGAGAAATGTGAATCAAAACTACAGTGAGGTACCACCTCGCACCAGTCAGAAGAATCCTTCAAAATCTACAAATGACAAATACCGGAGAGAGTGTAGAGAAAAGGGAACCCTCTTACACTGTTGGTGGGAATGTAAATCAGTGCAGCCACTGAAGAACAGCATGGAGGTTCTCAGAAAACTAAAAATAGAATTACCATATGATCCCACAATCCCACTCCTAGGCATATACCTGGAAAAAACTATAATTCAATGATACACACACCACTATGTTCAGAGCAGCGCTATTCACAATAGCCGAGACATGAGACAACCTAAGTGTCACTCGACAGGTGAATGGATAAAGATGTGCTCTCTCTATATATATCTATACATATATACATAGACACACATGTGCACAATGGACTATTACTCAGCCACAGAAAAGACAGAAATAATGCCGTTTGCAGCAACATGGATGGACCTAGAGATTATCATACTAAGTGAAGTAAATCAGAAAGAATGTCAAATACCATATGATATCACCATACGTGGAATCTAAAAAACAACACAAATCGACATACCTACAAAACAACACCACAGAGAACAAACTTGGGGTTGCCAAGGGGGAAGAGGGGAGGGGAGGGAAGTGCTGGGAATTTGGCATTAGCATATGCAAACTATCATACATAGGATGGGTAAACAACAAGGGCCTATTGTACTGCACAGGGAACTATATTCAATATCCTGTGATAAACCATAATGGAAAGAAATATGAAAAACAATGTATATGGATGTACAACTGAATCCCTTTGCTGTATACCTGAAACTAACAACACTGTAAGTCAGCTGCTGTTGTCCAGCCACCAAGTCACGTCCGACTCTCTGTGACCCCATGAGCTGTAGCACACCAGGCTTCCCTGTCCTTCACCAGCTCCTGGAGTTTGCTCAAACTCATGTTTATTGAGTGGGTGATGCCATCCAACCACCTCATCCTCTGTCATCCCCTTCTCCTTTTGCCCTCAATTTTTCCCAGCATCAGGGTCTTTTCCAGTGAGTCAGCTTTTCACATCAGATGGCCAAAGTATTGGAGCTTCAGCTTCAGCATCAGTCTTTCCAATGAATATTCAGGGTTGATTTCCTTTAGGATTGACTGGTTTGATCTCTGTGCTGTCCAAAGGATACTCAAGAGTCTTCTCCAGCACCACAGTTCAAAAGCATCAATTCTTTGGCCTTTTTTGTGGTCCAGCTCTCACATCCATACATGACTACTAGGAAAACCATACCTTTGCCTATATAGACCTTTGTTGGCATTTAGCCATAGGTAGAATTAAATTGTACTAGATGGAGGGACTTTGACATAGGGCCTGCTATATAGTAACAGCATCTTCGTTGCTTGTCTCCCATGGCCTCAAAGTATTGGAGCTTCAGCTTCAGCATCAGTCCTTCCAATGAATATTCAGGACTGATTTCCTTTCAGATTGACTGATTTGATCTCCTTGAAGTCCAAGGGACTCTCAAGTGTCTTCTCCAACACCACAGTTCAAATCAAGACCAACTATACTTCCATAAGATAAAATAAAATAAAAAAAATAAGCCAAAGCGGCTGTCTTAAATTTTTGAAGTTTTTGGTTAGAAAACATCAGTTGGTTTATTTTTATGATTTTTCTATTTAGTTTCAAATTATTTGTTATTATTCTTTCAAAAATCATATATTGTAAATAGAAGACTTTTTTCCTCCCTAAGTGAAAAGCCAAGTTGGATTTTTTAAAACTGTTTTCTCTTTTAACACTGATTTTTGGAGAATCAGAGATCGTTTGATTTGCTGCATAAGAATTGTGGTCAGATAAATACGTCATAGATCTAGGGGAAAATGTTCATATATTTTCTTTGGAAAAATGTGCATGTAAGGCTTTTGCCCATTTTTAACCAGGCTTTTCATTTTTGTTATTAAGTTTTAGGAGTTCTCTATATGTTCTGGGGGGCTTCCATTCAGTGGGTTTCCTGTTTTGTTGTTATTCAGTCGCCAAGTAGTGTCTGAGTCTTCGTGACCCCATGGACTGCAGCACCCCAGGCTTTCCTGTCCATCACCGTCTGGAGTTTGCCTAAGTTCATGTCCATTGCATTAGTGATGCCATCCAACCATCTCATCCTCTGTCGCCCTGTACAAAACAGCAAACCCACTGAATGGGAGAGAATATTTGCAAATCACACATCTGATAAGGGATTCATTTCCAGAAGGTAAATGACACAGAAGTAAGGATAAAAGCCTGAGAAGGACTTAACAGTCCTCTCAAAGAGCCCTCTTAGAAGCTGGTACAGAGCCAGCTCAGCTAGTCTATGTACCGCCTAAGCATTTGGTGGCTCTCAAATTAAGGATGAAATTTTTAAAAAGCAGATACTGCTGTTTTTTTTAAATTGAAATAGAAACAGTGGCCATTCTATCTTCTAACAGAGTAAATCTTTTGAACTCTCAGTTGGGAAGCACTGCCTGCTACAACAAATCTGATTTTTGACGTCTTTGCTTTGACATCATTCAGGACTCACTGGGTGCCCCCCTCAGAGTGGGAGATGCTCTAGAATTTTCAGGCTTCCCTTATTCCCCCATCAGTTCCTCCCTCTCAGACTCTGTGAGCTGAGCCATTCACAGGAGTCCTCTGTTACCTCCACATGGGTGAGAACTTGGAAATACAATTTTAGAATTTAAAGATGACATCAGGGCTTCTCTGGCAGTGGCTCAGAGGTAAAGAACCCAACTGCCAATGTGGGAGACATGGGTTCGATCCCTGGTCCGGGAAGATCCCAAATGCCACAGAGCAACTAAGCCCATGTGTCACAACTATGCTCCACAACAAGAGAAGCCACTGAAATGAGAAGCCGGTGCACCACAATTAGAGAAAAGCCTGTGCAATCACAAAGACCCAACACAGCCAAAAATAAATAAATAAAATTATTTTAAAAATGGTATTGGCGCCAAAAGAATTACACTCTGTGAAATCCCCTTTCTAACCTGAGGAAGATTCAGACCTTGAATCTCGGTCTCTGGCTCAGGGGTCTCCCTGACAGCTCAGCAGTTGTTAGAACAAGTGGAATCTGAGGCTGGGGAGCAGCACGGCCCTGGAGAAGTTCCAAGCGGGAGCCAGGACCTCAGATGAACATTGGCTCTGCCCTGAGCCCCACACTCGACCACCGTGTGTCCGGTTAATAACCATACACGAGCTAACCAAGAAGGAGATTCTGTGCGGTTCTTATGAAAAACAAAGCACCAGGTAGCATTATACTTGTGGCTGTTTGAAAGTTCTGTGAGAGAAAAGCCCAGCTGTGATCTTGGGACAATTAATTATAAGACATGATTTCAAAGGCTGTAATTCTATTTCAAGAATTCTGCTGATTGCAGCATTTGAAGAACACTCTCCACCATGCCCGTTTCACAAAGATCACTGTGATATGTCTTGCTTTGGGAATTTCTTTCTCACTGACACTTATAAAAGCATTGAACTGGGTGAAACTGCTACTCTAGACGTTTGAAGTCCGTCTTTGGTTCAGAAAAGAGAAAGAGAAATGAAAGGGCAAGGAGGGCCATTTAACATCATTAAAAACATCTTTGAAGGCTGCTGCTGCTAAGTCGCTTCAGTCGTGTCCGACTCTGTGCAACCTGTCCGACTCTGTGCAATCCATAGCTGGCAGCCCATCAGGCTCCCCCGTCCCTGGGATTCTCCAGGCAAGAATACTGGAGTGGGTTGCCATTTCCTTCTCCAATGCATGAAAGTGAAAAGTGAACGTGAAGTCGCTCAGTCGTGTCTGACTCTTAGCGACCCCATGGACTGCAGCCCACCAGGCTCCTCCGTCCATGGGATTCTCCAGGCAAGAGTACTGGAGTGGGGCGCCATTGCCTTCTCCGTGTGATAGGCTAGTGCCATGAAAATCTAGAATGAAATGGAGGACCACAACTTTCCTCCACCTCCTCTGCAGAGATGTAGAAGCCAAATCTATATTAGGGGACCTCTGCCTGGTGGCTCAGACGGTAAAGCGTCTGCCTGCAATGCGGGAGACCTGGGTTTCCTGGGTTGGGAAGATCCCCTGGAGAAGGAAATGGCAATCCACTCCAGCACTCTTGCCTGGAAAATCCCATGGACAGAGGAGCCTGATAGGCTACAGTCTATGGGGTCGCAAAGATTTGGACACTACTGAGCGACTTCACCTCACCTCACCTGCACCCCCAAGACACAGCCTGGTTATAGGATGCTCCTGTTGGACAGATCAGCACACATCCAGTCCAGGCAGGAGGCCCCGCCAGTCTCTCTCCCGGTCACATCACCTGCCTCCTAATTCTAAATCATCAATAGAGCTTCCCTGGTGGCGCAGTGGTTCTGAATCCGCCTGCCAGCGCAGGAGACATGGCTTCTATCTCTGATCGGGAGGATCCCACATGCTGCAGAACAACAAAGCCCGTGTGCTGCCACAACTCCTGACCCTGTGCTCTAGAGCCTGGGAGCTGTAGCTGCTGAGCCCACCGGCCGCCACTGCTGAAGCCTGCGCTTGTGCTCCGCAACAAGAGAAGCGACCGCCAGGAGAAGCTTGCAAGCCACAATGAGAGTAGCCCGGGCTCGCCAAAATTAGAGCAAAGCCCACGCAGTGACTAAGACCCAGCACAACCACAAATGAATTAATACATTTTAAAAAGGCATTAAAAAAAGATCAACAGCTGCAAAAACAACAGCAGAAAGAACACAACAGCCACCTGCTAATTTTGAAAGTATGGTTGTTAAAAAGAATGAGATGGCTCCATATATGCTGACAAGGAATACCCTCAGTGTGAGAAAGTCACAGAGAAAGTCAATGTGGGCTTTGACTCAGAAGTCCATTTTTAAAAGAAGGAGGGGGTGACCTTAGCCAGCCTGAGGCAGAGGACCCCTGGACTGACCTGAGCACCCTGGCGGGTTCATGGAGGGGAGAATTCCCCCAACTGTCTGGTAAGGAAGATATGGGGCTGGGGCAGGACTTGGGGCCCTGGGAGGGCTTTTGGTGGAAGCCTGGGCTCTAGGGGCAGGGTACCCCCTTCACGTGGTGGGGATGGGGCATCTCGGGAGGCCTGAAGGAGAGGCAGATGTCGTAAGTCAAGGTCATTAGGCCCTGCCTCAGGCAGGAAGAGCACTTTCTGAGGGTCTTCCCCCGACCTGCTGCTGAAAAATGTACAAAGCAACCTGGAAAAACCAGCCAAGGTCAAGCCTTGTGAGCCCAGAACTTGTACCCGTGACACTTGGTCCTGGGAGGTCGGCCAGCAGTAGGGCAGCCCTGCGGTCTCCAGCCGGAGTCCGTCCTCTCAAGGCCGACCGGGGTTCCCCCATCGTGGTGCTCAGGACGGTTCACTTCTTGGCGGCAAAGAGCACAGAACGGTCTGGAACAACCATCTCCAGTGAACGCCTGTCTCTTGCCCGCTCTGTGGATCGGGCCGAAGTCAGCCAGCATCTCATCAGAGACTCGAGGCCTGCCTGGACCTGCGGCTGGCTGCACCTGGAAAGCGTTCATGGTGGCGGTGGAGGGAAGCGCCCGGCGTGCTCATCCGCGGCTCAGGGGGCGCCTTGCCCCTGTGGGGAGCACCGGGGCACAGTGGTCTGCCCCTCAAGCGCAGTTTCTGAGGGCTGAGCCGCCCCTCTGAACACGGCCGACTAGACAGACAGCACGCAAGCAGCCCTCGAGTCAAGGCTGAGTCAGTAGCCCAGGTTCCAGACAGTCTGTGGACTGCAGATCTCTGGAAAAATGGCCTTCTCTCACTCCCCACCAAAGCAGAGGCAAAACAAGAACCTTAAGGTTTAGCAACCAATTCCGTCTGCTGGTGTGGTTCCTGGAAAGAAGCAAGCAGACGCGGGGGTGACTGTCCACAGCTTGGCTGTGAGGAGAACAGAGGATCTGGACGAGGAGCAGCGTGGCTGTGGGCTCGCGGAGGGGACCCTGGAGAGCTGCCCCCCAGGAGCCTGTCGACAGCTGGGGCTTGATGGTCATGCGTGTGACCTGGCTGCCAGTCTGTCCTGGCAGCTCCAAGACTGCCACTGGGTCGCCTCTCCTGACAGTCCCTGTGTGCTGAGAGCAGGGCGGCCTGTCACAGTCAGGGAGTCCAGGCTCGGTCTCACTCAGCACCTCAGATGGTGAGGAGGGTGGAAGAGGGGACTGTGTCACCTGAGAGGAAGTCAGATGAGGGGCTGCCTTAGACTGGGATCCTAATCCAAGAGAGGAATTCAGGAGGACAGGGGATGAGATACTCAACCCTCCCCTACTTTCTGAAGGTGTATGGGTATAGTCTTCCTGGGAGATGACAAAGCATTTCACCTCCTTAGCAGAGTCACAGACAAGGTGACCTAGACATCTGGGCAATTTCCAGGCAGAGTACACTCAGCCCAAGGTCTCCATAGAGCCCGTGGCTGTTGGCACCATGACCAATGTTTCTTTCTCCTAGCAAGCTTCTTTTTTAGTGTGTGTGTGTGTGTGTGTGTGTGTGTGTGTGTGTGTCTTCCCAGGTGGCACCAGTGGTAAAGAACCTGCCTGCCAATGCAGGAGCCATAAAAGACTCTGGTTTGATTCCTGGGTTGGGAAGATCCCTTGGAGGAAGGCATGGCAGCCCATTTCAGTCTTCTTGCCTAGAGAATTCCATGGACAGGGGAGCCTGGTGGGCTACAGTCCATAGCACTCCACAGAGTCACAACCAAAGCAACTTAGCCTATATCCATCCATACATATAGGTACATATATACACAGGTGGTGGTGGTTTAGTTGCTAAGTCGTGTCCGACCCTTGCAGCCCGACAGACTGTAGCCTGCCAGGCTCCTCTGTCTGAGATCCCGAGGCAAGAATACTGGAGTGGGTTGCCATTTCCTTCTCCAGAGGATCTTCTTGACCCAGGGATTAAACCTGGGTTTCCTGCATTTCAGGCAGATTCTTTACTGACTGAGCTATGAGGGAAGCCCGTACACACAGGTGTGTGTGTATATATATATAAGCACACAAGCAGTTCAGTGTTAACTACCTGCTATCGGAGAAGGCAATGGCACCCCACTCCAGTACTCTTGCCTGGAAAATCCCATGCACGGAGGAGCCTGGTGGGCTGCAGTCCATGGGGTCGCTGAGAGTCGGGCACAACTGAACAACTTCACTTTCACTTTTCACTTTCATGCATTGGAGAAGGAAATGGCAACCCACTCCAGTATTCTAGCCTGGAGAATCCCAAGGACAGAGGAGCCTAGTGGGCTGCCATCTATGGGGTCGCACAGAGTCGGACACGACTGAAGCGACTTAGCAGCAGCAGCAGCAGTGTGGCTCATACAAAAGGGTTAAAATTGTCAGTGAAGATAAGCAACAAGGTCCTCGTGTATGGCACAAGGAACTATACTTAATGTCCTGTGATAAACCATCATGGAAAAGAATATAAAATATATCTATATCTATATACATACGTGTGTGTATATCTGAATCATTTTGCTATACAGTGAAATACAACATTGTAAATCAACTATACTTCAATACAATTTTTAAAAAATTGTCAGTGAGGAAAACCCAACACATGTCCTATCTAATGAAGGCTCTTCGCTGGCATGAAATGGGGATAAAGCTGATTTCATCTGATTTCTCCTCTCTTTTGCAAACACAAGTGTAATTGTAAAACAGTATTATAATTCAAAGACCCATTATTGGGCCATTTCCCCACCCCTGACTCCAGCTGACATTGGGACCAGGCAATACTACAAAAGAAAATCATTCTCTTTTTCATAACTCCAGTATGCCACTTATAGTAGGAAGTCATAGAGAACAAGAACGTAGTGTTAAAACTTATAGAAGAAAAGCACACAGTGAAAAGAACCACACTGTGATCAGCAAAGACACGGATGGAGCAGAAGAGGTACAAACAGAGCAAAGCACACGCTTGGTGATGGGGTTCCACAGCCACCGGGTTCTTAGCTCTGACCTGCATCAGGCACATCACCTCCACCTTCAAAATACTCAGACCTTCTCAGGTCCCTCCCTATACATATTTAACATTTAGAAGCTATTTTCAACAACCCCACTAAAATTTTTCTTAACAAGTTTTGTTTGTATTTGGAAGATTTTTTTGTTTCACCCTTGGCTAAATGTAGGCCAAGTTTGACAACTGTATTTTTTATTTCAACTGAAAGTAATTATATAAAATCCCTGTTTGTTCTGTTACTGCCTTAACAATCTCAATCTTCCTTAAATACCTATTCATCTAATAACATGGCCCCACCTGTTTCATTTCTCTTTAATCTCTGCCTTTCATTAAGTCACTAAAGATGCTCAGCTGTGCTTTTTAATCCATGGTGACCGCCCATTTGGAAACAGATGATTTCTCCTAGCTCTCTTCGTTCCTCTACCCTCTCACCCCAGGAAGATAGTAAGGTTTGGTTCCACTAAGAACACACACCTGTACAGACAGTCCAGTGGTTAGGACCCCCACACTACACTGTCAGAGCGTGAGTTCAGTCCCTGGTAGGGGACTAAGATCCTGCAAGCTGCACAGCAAACTAACTAACTAAATAATATACAATAAAAATTTAAAGTAAGCTATTAAAAAAAACAAAACTCACCCATATCAATCCCACCAGGTGATCATGTTAGGTTAGGTGAAAGCCCGACACCTTCGTAAAGCAAGGTTTCTACTCAGCGAACTCTCATTAATATCAGGTTTGCTAAAGTCACTCAAGAAGCAATGCCTATTGGCCAGTCATAACAAATAAAAGTCAGACATAGGAAAACACAGACAAATGCACAAACCTAAAGGCTGGGACCGTGACCTGGGATGCGGGACTCTAACCAGACCCTCTGAGAACCTCCGCACCTGGAACCTATCATGTTGTCTCTCCAGGGTGGGACTCTAACCTGCAAGCCCGATGAGGTTATTAGACAATTTAGGCAGAGGTACATTTTAACACGGATACTCACCCCCAAAGACACCTGAGGCTGATCCAGGAGCTGTTCTTTTCAAAAGTGAAGTAGCTCTGAGAAACCTGGAGCACCACGATGGGGAAGCAGGGACCCAGCCACCCACCATCCAGGCAAATTCGGTCTGAGTTGGCTGGTCAGGATCAGTGGTGAGGGCCCACGCCCACTGGGGGCTACAGTGCCTTGGGCAGGTGGTCACAAGACTTTACCCCCTTTGTGGTTGCCAAAATTGTTCTTGCTGCCTGGGACACACTGAAGCCAATGTTATGGCACCAGCTTTTGAGAAAAGAAAGAACTTTATTGTGGGGTCAGCCAGCAAGGAGACAGATTCAAGAGCCTTCTGTCTCCATGCCGGTCCACCTGGCAGTAAACCTTTCTCTTCTCAAGACTGGTGTCACGGTATTAACTCCTGTGCAGCCAGGCAGTGAGTCCTTGCTCTGTAACAATATGGCAACGTTTGAATAAAAAAATAAAAAATATCACCTAAGAAGTATGAACTTAGAAAGTAAATACTGAGCTTGCACTTTATAACTTTGTGAAATAAATGCAGGCTACACAATACCTCCTTGTGAATAAACAGGACATTTCAAACGTATTCCAGGGACTTTGCTGGTGGTCCAATGGCTGGGACTCCATACTCCCAATGCATGGGGCCTGGGTTTGATCCCTGGTCAGGGAACTAGATCCCACATGCCACAATGAAGACTGAAGACCCCACACAGCCAAATACATAAAATAAACAAATATTGAAAATATTTTTAAAAACCATTGGCTCAGACAGTAAAGAATCTGTCTGCAATGCAGGAGGCTCAAGTTCAATGCCTGGGTCAGGAAGATCCCCTGGGGAAGGAAATGGTAACCCACTCCAGTATTCTTGCCTGGGAAATCCTAAGGACAGAGGAGCCTGGTGGGCTCCATGGGGTCACAAAGTGTTGGACAAGCCTGAGTGACCAACACTCTCACTTTCAATGTAACTATCACCCAGCCAACAGTTCTCCATACACGGCCAATTCCATTTCGCTTTCATCCCCCACCTGGCAAGTCTCAGATACAGGACCGGTTCATCAGTAACTGCTCATGTGATTGTTTTAAGGAACAGCTGATATAACAGAAAGCACTCAATTCAGAAGGTAGAAAGCAAAGTCAGGAGGATTCGACACAATGCTTGCCTCCCTGCAGTCAAGCCCCAGCCCCAGAGGCAACGGCTATAACTAGTTTCTAACTAATTTTAAATTCTTTTAAATGGAGGACCTCTCCATTCCATGAAAAGGAGATTTCACCTAAGAAACCCACATATGAATCAGTAGACTAAACTTGGTATATTTCATTGGCGGCGCCCACGGTGAGAATGTCAGGTTGGACTATACTTATAGATCAGTCAATATTTGTGACTCTGCTGATCCTGGAATCACCTGAAGACAGAAGCTAATCAAAACTAAACTAATTAAAGCACACACTGTGCACCTCTGCCTCAGCAGCACGATAACTGTAAGAACAAGAAGGGCCTCACACTCGTTTCCTGGAGCCCCAGCGAGTGAGGGAATGGAGGTACAGCTGGTGGCAAAGGAGGGCTCAGAATCCGGTTCTCCCACGTCCAGTCTCTGTCCACCGAGTGTCCTACATTCTTCCCACAGGCCTGTCTGTGCTGGAGCACGCTCGGTCCATGTGACAGGCATCGCCATGACCTGTAATTGAGGGCAGATGCTGCAGGCTCTGAAATTTGCCGTTGGAGAGGAATCCTAAGCATCTGCTATTGAACGTTTGATGGAACAGCCAATGGTGTGTTTCGTGTGCCAGAGTCGGCCACAGACAGCTCTTCCCAGGACTCAAGACGTTCTCCAACAGAATCCATTTGATGAAACATCACCAAGCCCCTCTCCCCTGCCCTGCACCCGTGGATTCTGCTTCTGTCCCTGGGCTCACAACAGGTAGGTCACCTTAAGCTCACAACACTTTGGTATAGCACTGAAAAGATCGTAGGTTTCTCTACATCCAACAGTTCACAGATTCCTCCTCCTTTCGGGCAGGTGCTTGTAACCCTGGTTTTACATAAAAGAGAATGAGATTCAGACTCGCTTTGTGACCTGCCCAGGACATCCAGGCAATGCTGGGGCTTAAACCACGGCCTGAGGCCCCGCCCAGCGTTACATCTTCACATCTTGTCTGGCTCACAGATGAAGCTGGGCACGTGTCCCAATTTAAGGTGAAAATATAAAACTTGTCCATGGTTTTGGAAGCCCGTGAGTACAGTATGTGTTTATCCTGGCACCCGTTCTAATTTGCTGATTCGGGAAAGGGCATGTCCAGCAGGAGGCAAGCGGGACACGTGCAGGATTACATGTAGTTGAGCTTCTGGAGCACAAGATGGGAGCCAAGCAGGCGTGACAGCAGAGACTAGGGAGGTGGGCAGGAGTCACTTTCGAAGGTGTACTATACACCATTAAGAGCTTGGCTGTTAATCCTCTAGGGAGTAGGCAAAAAGTAACTGGATTTAAAGCCGGAAGCTTGGAGATTTTGCACTTTACAAAGGTCATGTGGAGACTATAAGGAGGATGGGTTGAAGGTGCCAGGACCAGAGGCAGAAAGAGCAGCCTGGGGCTGCACCTGGGCCAAGTGAGAACTGTGGGGTGGGCGG
>SJXQ01006613.1:274483-301196 GCA_006408695.1 Aepyceros melampus
CGTCAAGGAAATTCTATAAAGCCTTAGCCATATTTATGAGAATTTTCACAATATATTGTCAAGTTACAAAAAAAAGACTGCATTTCATTGGCCCAGTTCTGTAATAAAAAGTACACAGGTACATGTGGGTAGAGAAAAAACACTAGAACATTGGGTTACTTGAGATTTGGGGCTTTAAAGAACAGACTCACTGAAATTTCTCAAGAAAAATGGCTTGTTGCAAGAAAACTGCCACACAAGGATACAGGAAAAGCAGAAAACATGAGGCTCATTCTGGGTTCAGGCAGGCCTGAGCCTGTGCCATGGGGGCTTTGCTCTGTCTTGTGACTGGCCAGCCTGTGACACCCCTTTCTGTTGCTCCTCGGTTCCTGCGTGCACAGGACCTGCCGGGCTGCACCGGTCCTCCTGGCATCACTGTCAGCTCGGCCCCACTGCGAGCAGCTCCTGGACCTCACACGGGGCGAGAACAGCTGGGGTCCACACCGTGGGGTCCGCCTCACTGTCAGACCGCGGCTGGGAGGCAGGCTGCTTTAGGTGGGACACCTCTGCTTCCTGGTCCAGCCGGCACGGGACCCGGGTCCCAGGGTTACCTGACCGGCGGGGCAACCCCAGGTGTGCTCAGATCATGCACACACACGTTGACCTAACCATGGATGATGGGCGAGGATGCAGTTCCGCATGGTGCCGTGGCGCCCCCTAGAGGGCGGTCGTCACCTGCAGGCTTTAGACCTGCAGGTGGACGCCTCTCACGCACCCCTTGTCCTGCAGAGTGTGGAGCAAGGCTAGCTTCCCGCTGCGTCTTGCTCTGTGCTCAGGTGGACTGGAAGCATGCGGAAGAGCCCCAGACCCGTCTGTCCCCATTTCTCAGGACAAACATCTGAATTTGAGAAATAATTTAATCATTCCCCTCCCCCCCAAATCCATTCTGTGAATCCATTACTATCAGGAAAGTCAAGCAGTAAATAGTTTTCTCCTTTGCCCTACGTTCAGTGGATGTTTGCTTTTCTTTTTATCTAGAAATCAAAGAGAGAAAAAGAATAGGAGAGTCTTGTTCACAAAGACATGGCTGTTAGGAGACCTGAGTGCTGGAGGATGGGCCGCAAAAGCCCACACCTGGGGCCTTGCTGTTTGAATACCGTCTCCAGAGTCGCTGAACACCTGCACCTCCTGAACATCACTCAAGATTCCTGATCAGTGAGTATGTGTTCTTTAAAGGGGTCAGGTCCACTTCTGGAGCTTGGAGAGGAGCCTGCCTGGCGCCCTGCCACAGCCCGGGGATTCCTTGAGTCTGTGCTCTGGGCCCTTGTGGAAGGAGCTCCTTGTGTCTGTACTCCTGTCAGAAGGTCCCTGGGAGGAAACTCTGGTAGGTCAACTCAGAGGATGCATAAAAGGAGGGTTTTAAACAGTCTGGGAGACAAGGTTTGTTTTAATAAACTAGCAATCACCTTGGAACAATGACACGGCTCTGCTTCCTCCTCCCCCGAGGGCACTGCTGCTGCTGCTAAGTCACTTCAGTCGTGTCCGACTCTGTGCGACCCCATAGACGGCAGCCCACCAGGCTCCCCCGTTCCTGGGATTCTCCAGGCAAGAACACTGGAGTGGGTTGCCATTTCCTTCTCCAATGTGAAAAGTGAAAGTGAAGTTGCTCAGTCGTATCCGACTCTTAGCCACCCCATGGACTGCAGCCTACCAGGCTCCTCCGCCCATGGGATTTTCCAGGCAAGAGTACTGGAGCTGCCAAAGTTGCTGGGTGCTTTAGGAAACAGGCAAGGACAAGGACACTCCAGGTCAAAATTGTCACGGAGGCCCCGCTGCTGGGCGGGAGGGAAGGGGATGTGTATGGTATGGCCGTGAAGGCGGCAGTCCCACAGCCGGTCGGTCGATGGAGCAGCAGAGGGGAGCCCTAGGTTAGTGTGCTTTACTTGATCAAAGTACATTCTTCTTAAAGATCATTCTTGTGGGATTTTCAAAATGAAGGCTTGGAGTTTCTTGCTGAGGTTTTTGTTTATTCTGATTAGTTTAAGGAAGTTGAGATGTGGCTGTTTAAATGAATACTGTGGCCTGACTTTATATTCTTAAAGTCTTTTGTAAGGATAATGAAGTAAATCCCAGGTAAGAGAAAACACAGACCATAGGACTATCTGTCCTAAAATTTTATTGCTCAAATCTTAGATCCTATTTGGAAACTATTTATTAGAACTTGAGAAGTGAATATATGTCACAAGACTCCCGCTGACAAAGAATTTTGTTCTTGTCATATGTTGTTAGCATGTTTGTTAGAGATCAGGTAGCTAGTCATTGAGAGGGACTCAGTTTTTGCTGGGCGACAGAATAGATTTTTTAACAAAAAATTATTTTATAGGAAAATTCTGCTAGTGTCTTTTTGAAAATTTTAGTTTTAGATATGTATTTCTGAAGAGGCAACACATGCTCATGGCTCAGAGTTCAGGGAATAAAAGGGTGGGTCCCTTCCCATCCTGTCTTTCAGCCTGACGTTCGCCCGCTCAGAGGCAGTCAAGATTTTCATCCTGTGAATCCTTCCAGGTATTTTATGTGTACAAGTGAATGTGAACAGTGTAGAATACCATACGTTTTAGGGTTCCTCAGTTGGCAGCCCCCTGGAGCAGCTACAGAAGCAAACAGAAAATATTCCCAGCAAGCCAGGTCTCCTGGGAACGGACTTGAGCTTGTTTATCTGAAAGGATAATGTGAGTAGAAATGGGACTAGATGTAACCACTGGAATCAAACGCATCGGAATGTTCCTTTAGGCAAAACCTACTACAAACACCTGTGGTATGCCTGCCGCCTCACTGACTGGCCGCCCCCCTTGTCTGTCCTACTCATGCACATGCTGAGGGCCCTAAGAGTTAAGACACACAGAAATGCTACCACTTCCTGTCAGCGAGATCTGTACCCCAGACCAGTACAGACATCAATTCCACCAGTACTTGCTTTATTCCCCAAATGCCCATAGGCATAAATTTCAAAAGTTTAATTATCAGTATTCCAATTTATTTTCTTAAAAAAAAACAAAACAAAAAAAAAAAAAACCAGACCCAAACCTGAGGAACCTACTAGCAGTACCTGGAAGAAAATCTCAGCAACAAGCCAGGGGGAAAGCCACTTAAATAAGTGCAAAGCCAAAAGCGTTACAAAAACTATAGAACATGACCCCAAACTCTGTCCAAAGGCAGGGAATACAGGATCTGACTTGGCAGATGGAAGGAATACTCAACACAGGTGTTTGTACTCAACATGGAGAGTGTAGAAATATTAGTAAGTATTTCCTGAGTTCCCTGTGGCCTAAGTATAGGCTCTAAGTAAGTTCTTAAATGTTTTGGCTGCCAAGAGTTAGCCACCTGGTTGTGGTGGGTGTTTAGTTGCTAAGTCATGTCCAATTCTTTGTGACTTCATGGACTATAGCTCGCCAGGCTCCTCTGTCCATGGGATTTCTCAGGCAGGAATACTAGAGTAGGTTGCCATTTCCTTCTCCAGGGGATGTTCCTGACCCAGGGATTGAACCCAGGTCTCCTGCATTGCAGGCAGGTTTTTTTTTTTTTTTACCATCTAAGCCACCAGGAAAGCCCTAGAGTTAGCACTTACTAAATTATAAAATTAAAGATTATAACAAATTATTCCTGCATTATCCTCTTGTGAATTATGAACAAGCTTAAAATAACAGATGTAGCAGTGGAGGCGTAAGTCCTTGTTGATTAATGTTTAGAATGTCCTTTATTGAAACTCAAAGCACATTTTTTTTTTATCCTCAGAAAATGTATCGTGCTTGAGAGTCAAACTGGCTTTCAGACAAGTTCTTTTCGTACTTTGGCTGAAGTACTATTTCTTGACTGATTTACTAAATTATATTAGTAAGAATTTTACCATGTTAGGCAAATAAAGGAGAAGGAAATGGCAACCCACTCCAGTATTCTTGCCTGGAGAGTCCCATGGAAAGAGAAGCCTAGTTGGCTGCTGTCCATAGGGTCGCACAGAGTCAGACACGACTGAAGCCAACTTAGCCTCCGTGCATGCATTGGAGAAGGAAATGGCAACCCACTCCAATATTCTTGCGTGGAGAATCCCGGGGATGGAGGAGTCTGGTGGGCTGCTGTCTATGGGGTCACACAGAGTCGGACATGACTGAAATGACTTAGCAGGACCTCAAATGAAAAATTGCAGGTGTGAAAACATTTTAATGCAGATTTTCTGTTGTCTGATGGTGAGATGAAAGGCATGAGGTGAGCCTGGCAGGGTGAGTGGGATCAGACTGGGGGCCTGAGAGGTCTGCTGAGGACCTGGGTCTTTATCTGAGTCCATTGTGGAGCTACCGCTTTAAGTGGACATCTGATAGGATCTGCTGAATTCATTTATCCATAACCCAGTCAGGGCCAACCTCCAGGGCTAGGGAGTTATGGCCATAGACCCAGGGGCGCCTCGTGTCTCCTTTCCTTACTTCTTTAAATCAAGTCTGACTCTGAGTTCCGTGGCAACCAACATCAGCCCGAGAGGCTGTCACCTGCCCTGTGTCTCACAGAGCCCTGGGACCAGTGTGGGGGGCCCTGAACAATGAGGGCTGAAACCTCCAGAAAGAGGCATCTGCAGGCTCAGGAGCCTGGCCCTCTGCATGAGCTGCTGGCCCTCTGAGCTCCAGCCTTGTCCAGGGCCTGCAGAGGCCCCAAGGTTGGCGAGGCCCAGACCCCTTCTGCAGCCTACTCTGCGTTCTCTCCCCTCCCCCCAGCAGCATGCCCAGGGGCAGGTGAGGCTTCTGGGAAACAAAAGCAGGAAGTCTGCCTGCCTGATTCCTCCTGGGCACCTCAACCTTCTGGGGCACAGGAGCACTGAGGCCTGGCTCTCTGCCTGGAACTGGAGCTAGGATTAGGTGCTGATGACCACAGTCTCAGAGCTTGCCCTGGCTTCCGTGTGAAGCAGTGAGCTCCAGGGGCAGGAACCATCAAGACACTGCAAGGGTGACCATGTCTGAATCGGGGGTGGGGTGGGGGAGGGAGGCTACCTTCAGGCAGAGGAGCATCTCTGCACTCTCCAGCTTCTTCCATCAGTCCCAGCAGCACCAGGAGGACTGGGGACCCTTCTCTCCTCATCTCTGCTCTTCGAGCTCTCATTTCAGAAGCCAGATGGCAGAGTTGTAGCTGCCTCTATCCTGCCAGCAGGACTTCAAAATATTTTTTGGAGGTTAGGAAAAACCTCTAAGAACTCAAGAGCCGCAACTCCTCACCAGTAGCTGCAGGCTTGTCTGTGGGCACTGTGGCCTGGAGCTGATGGGTCTTCGATAGAAGCCTGCTGCCTGGGGTCCGCCCCACCAACGTCTCAAATTCAGAGTCCCCCTCCTGATTCCAACCCCCACTACAACAGCTCCTCACAACCGCCGGCCCTGGACACCATCAGCAACAGGACAGCTTTCTGGATCAAATGAATAACCTTTCGTGAAATTGATTCTACCCCTCAGGTCCGTCACCCCTGACGTCAAGCAGGCGGGCAAGGACAGTCTGTCCCCTGGACCTTTCCTCTCCACTAGGCTGTCACAACACAGAGTCTGGGAACAGCCCTGACCTCACTGCACGAGAAGCCTAGGGCACTCAGCCCTGCCTGTTGAGTCAGGGTGGGGCTGACAGGTAGGCCTCTACCCACGGCGTTCTCAGTGCTCCTGCTGACCAACTGACCAACTGACCAACCCTTGGAAGTTCACATGAGGCTGTGTGGCTTCACAAGGCCTGCAGGGCAAGAAGACTGTATGTATCTCATTCCAAGTTTTCCCCATGTTGGAGTAAAGCCCATGAAAAAGCAGAGAGCAAACTTCTGAAAGAGCCTTTGTTTCAACAGATCTGTAGGGACGTCCAGAGAGAGGGCGACATGTCTCAGCTGACCCCAAACAAGAACTGCACCAGACAGAAATGGCAAACTTATTCGGTTTGCCACGTTGACATTAACAAAGAACACTGCACACTCATTTCAATTTTTTATTAAAATACTTTTTTGTTCATAGGGACAACCAAAGGAAAAAATACATAATTTTATATGTCATAGATCATGTAAATACAATAAACACAAACTCTTGGGAAAGAATAGATTTTAAAAATCTTCAATGATTATTTCATTAAAAACAAACTTTAAATATGTGGCTTTTTACATTTACCTCATTTTTCAGAAGTCTTGGTTTCTTTTCTCTATTGTGATGCTATTCTATTAATAAAGTTATTCAAATATCCTAACATTTTATCAATTTTGCTTTCTGAAACGTTAGAAATCATATTTCTAAATGAATGACTCTTTTATAGCATCTATGTATGTTGCTGCACTTGAATTATCATTTTATTTGGTACTACTGTTGTGAGCACAGTCTTAGTAATAATTAGATGTTATTGGGGGGGCCAGAAAAGCACAGACATGTCTTACTAAAGGACAGAAACTTTTATATATGACTTTTAGAACACCTACTGGTTTAAGATTTCATTTTTTTGGATCTAGTTATAAAAAAGGTAACAAAATGACTTGATTTTTTTTTTAAACCAGAGCTTCAATATAGAAGTGAATTGTGCTTAGAATGATAATAGATGGTATAAATTATAGTAGAGCAGTTTCCCAAATGCTATACTTTTAATTTGGAAAACTATTGTTCAAAACCTGAAATACATTACAGAATTGGAAACGGAATTGTTTAGGTGAATCCTTTCTTTTAACTCCTTCATAAGTCAAAAAGTTAAGTAAATTTGAATGTAAAACTTACCATTATATTTAGAGATAATTTCTATTGGGAGAAATAGTGATAAGAAAAATCAGTTAAAACACAACATGGTTCAAGAAATTATTCTTCCAATAAGTGATATTATATTTTAGAGTTTAATAATGAACACCAAAAAAGGAAGATAAATGCAGTTTAAAAAAAAGCTTGCTGACATATTTATGGAAAATTAAGCATGTTGTCAATAAAACAAAAGCATTCCTCTATTCCTAAGTATAAATGACTCTGAAAAACAGTAAAGTGGAAATGAAGCAGCTGGCTGCAGATTTCTTTAAAATTTTCTCTCAAGTTCAATAAAACCTTTGGTTTTATAGTTATTAGTGAAGAAAGGGAGCTAATGTTTGTTTTCAAGGCACTTGTAAACAGAGGCATTCTAGGTAAAAGAAAGAAGACATCCCAATGTTCTCTCATCTGAGAAATACCACCCATGAGCTAAATTTCACTTTGTAGAAGGCTGAAGTACCTTGAGTGTTCATTAGAAAGAGAGAAAAGGTATCAAGTCTTTATATTTTATGAAAGTTCATCATAATATCACATATGATCTTGTAATTACTGTTCAGATAATTAATACAAAAAGCATTACCTATTTTTATATACTAAAATATTTAGATATACAAAGAGGTATTCCTAGAAAGTTATTTATAATTTGAATATATACTATTTGAGAAATTAATAATTCTGTAAAGCTAAGAGTCTCTGAACATAAACATGTAAGTTTCAGTTTCACCCTTTAAGATCAAGATTTAATTACCAAGAAGGGCACATACTATTTAAGCTTCATTGACACAATGTTCTGTAGTGTATTTAGAGTTAATGTCATCTTGAACAGAATTATCTGGGGGTCAGAGTGGGGGCAGGCAGCAGTTCATAATCTTAACCTCCTAGTGTGTGATTTCCTATGTTTAAGGAGAACACTTGATTCAGATACAAACCTAAAGGAAAGGTTACAAAATAACAAAATAATGAATGTAAATAGTTTTAAGTTTGTTTCTATTAGAATCCAGGCATTTTCTACCCTCCCCATTCATACCTGGATTCTCTGCTCTGTCCCCTCTGACCACCTGTCCCACTGGAGGACATGGCACTAAGCCTGAGCGAGCTTATTCCCCAGTCCAGCAAGCACAGCGCTGCCATCTCCATTCAAGGGGCGCTGTGTCCCTGGAGTCCAGGTGGCAGTGGTTTCGCATTCCTGGAGCTCTTTACGCTGGTACTTAAGTCAGAGAAAGTTCTCCCTTCCTGTTTACCGAGCCATCCTCTTCACAAAGCCTCAGAATTGCCTGGCAATTCTTGTAAAGATGCTCCTTATGAACCTCACCAGCACTCTGGGCCTGGGTTGGAGGAGGAGACTCTCCCTACAGCTTTGTCATATGTGGAGTGCAGGACTGAGTCAGAACCAGAGAGTTCTACATTGTAAAATACAATAAGCATTTACCTTCAAAAACCAACGTAAAGAGGTTTCAAATTAAACTTTTATGGTGATCTTTTGGTGAGATCTCAGAATGATCTATATGACTATCTACCCTATGCACAGAATGCCTACCCTTTCCACCAGGCACAGTGGAAAATGGCAAACAACTCTAAAAACTCAGTGTCCTAGGAGTGGTACAATGAAGAAATCATAACTCATTAACATGCTCTAAACCTTTGACACAAGAGGCTTCTGGAATGTGGCAGAAAACGACAAGAGGCTTTGTGTTAGAAGCCTCTCCTTTTTGTAGGAGCCTCTCCTTCTGTGCACTTGCTCCTCACGTGACCAAGGCTGTAGGTGTTTAGAAGAAAGGGCTCCTGCCAGCAGCAGGCAGGAAGAGCAGTTAGAATTGGAAGTCAGCACAATCCTCGAATTGTCAGACTTTAAAAGTAACTCGGTCCGAACTCTACATTTTCTCAACCTGCTGCATTTGGATGCAACCAGTAAACATCACTGAGTAGCTTTCCATATCATACCTCTGACAAAACTGCTTCTGTCTGTACATCCTCTCCTTCCTTAAAACATGCAGTTCATACATTTGACAGTTTTGCTACCATAGTCGATGCACTCTGGGCCGATGCACTCGCAGCAGGCGTTGTGGAACCAGCGATACTTGGAAGCGCCCATGGACTCGCAGGATATTTTACACTGATGTATGGACATGCAGTCATCAAAGTAAACCACAGTACACATGTGTTCTGAAAAACCAAAGATTAAGTAAGGTTTCAGAGCAATGCGAAGGAAAAGCAGGAAATGCTTTAACACTAGCCGAACACTACTAACAAGTTATTTATCTAAGCTCTCTTGCTGTGAGCCTGCCCAGGACTGTGGGTGAGGTGTGGGGAAAAGAACACATCTGTCAGTCACATTGAGGAGGGAGTCTCTTGCTCCAGCTCAGACACAGGGCTTCCTTCACCGCTTCCTCAAATTTCACTTTGACCTGGAAGGAGACCATTGGGCACCTCTGATAAGGAGAGGATCTTCCAGCTAAAACAAGTTTGGGAAATACTGTTCTAAATTCATACTGCGAATTTACAATAAAATAAACTTAAGAAATTCAAAGGAGGCAGTGTGGTTAGCAATGTGGCACAACTCAGCATTGGTTATTAGAAATTACCCTGGTTGGTATCTCTAGTAATTAGCTTCGTGCTTATTATTAGTTCATGAATTTGAATAATCTTTGAGAAAAACTTGTGAATTATTTAACATCTAGCATGTTGATTATCTGTATTTCAATAACAGGAAAGTGGTAGTAAGACATATTTGTACATTTCTGAAGTTTCCCAAGACCCAGAATTTGTCTTATACAGCACTTTAACCTGAGGGGAATTACGGATTCTTACTCTTTATTATCAAAAACTGATCTGCTTTTACTGTTGAGGGCTGAAGTTCACACTACTTCAGATAGGTAGGCTTGTAATGGAGGGCACAACAAGAAAGGCAAACAAAAAAGCACAAAATGATACTGCTTGTGCATAACGCATCTCAGATTATAAGAAATAACTGTAATACTCAAACCTGTCTTATCCTTCCACAGTGGACCTGTGTGCAGAGTTGTATTTGGAAACATCACAGACTTTATGAAAGTTACATCCCTCTTACATTCCAAAGTTCAGGTGTGACTGCTCACTAAGACATGTTCCTAAACACGCTTCTCCAAGTCTTACACGTCACTCTCTCATTCAGTTTCCCTGCTGACCGACAACACTCACTTGCAAAGCACTGGCTGGGCTCAGGCTACACCTGGAAATCAGGTGTCTGTAATACCAGCTGGCTCATTATGAAACGAGCTGATGGCCTGGCATCATTCATGACATCAATGCTATTACAGAAACCTGGGCTCCTAGGACGCTCCGGATGTTACCTGATGATGAACAGCTCTGCATAAGGTAAGCAACCCTGTTGCTGTCTCATGAAAATAACAATGAAAGCCTAATGCAAATAAAATTAGAACCAGGTTATCTATTTTTCAGTGTAGCCTTTATCATCGAGAGGCTGAAAGAGTTGTGAGAACAACTCCTTGTTTACTCAAGGATGGGGTTATTAAAGTCCAGAACTTACTTAAGACTATACACACTCAAAACCAAAAAGCTGCTCTAAAAGATGTTAAAACAGGCTTCACAGACCACACAGAAAGTAAGGGGGGCAAGAGAGAAAAAGTCGACTTTGGCAGTTACCTTTGTCACTAGAATATGGAGCGTGAACGTTGTTACTGGGAACAGACACGTTTTGGTGGTGGGGTTGGTTCACGGTTTCTAAAAATGAAACCAGGTTCTCGTGATGTGAGAGCTCTTCTGCAACAGGGAAGGAGACGATGTTCCAGTTCAGCTGGGTGTCTCCTTCTGTGAGTGCTCGGAAGAGGGAAGGGATGGGCTCGTGAAGCTCCTCCACTGTGCTCTTTGAAGTTGGTGGCGTATCACTATAGTTTCGAGGATTACACATACCTGGTGGTGGGAGTGGGGAGATGAGAAGGAAGGCAAAGGGAATAAAATTTCTTTTTTTCACTGATTGAAATGTCACGAGATATTATTAGGTAGTGACTTGAAACCCAAGCTGCAAAACAGTAAAGTCAGGTGCCTTCTAACATTGCACACAGACACTTTCCTAGCTTTTTGGCTAAGAGGGCCTAGAGGCAATGACACCTTAGTAACACTGAGTACACCAAGGGTGCAGATCTTGTTTTCTAAATACCTATACTTGGCTAAGAGGAACAAAGCTCCTTGGGGAAAAGAGTGACTCCAGGGGTGGGTTAGGGAATGTCCAAAATGACCCTGGGACACCTTTCTGTGCCAGAAAGTAAGGAAGTGATAATGAATGATGGGACATGCCAAAAGACATGGGAGGCAACCCAAAAAGGCTCCCATTGGCCAAACTGACAATTTTAACATTAAAATAAATACTGACAATAATGGATTACCACTCTGACAATTTTAACATTAAAATAAATACAATAATGGATTACCACTCAATGAATAAAGTAGGGATTTATAAGTCCTTACATTACAAATAAATGAATTTAAAAATGGAGGAGAAGGGAAAGTTCTTCCTTTCAGTCTTCTAGTCTACAGGAAACACACAGGACAGAGCGACCAGTTAAATAACCACAGGAAGCTCCCAGTCAGATCCGGAGGTGGGATGTGTAGCAAAACGAATACAGTATTGTAAAGCAAAACAAACTAAAAAATAAAATTAAAGGAAAAAAAAAAGATAGATTTAAAATGCTAAAATAAAGTGGGTGAAGTATAAAAAAAAAAAAAAAAAGATCCGGAGGTGGCATATTTTCCACCACAACTCTCTAGTGCCTTCATCAAGTCAATGGAATTTTAAAAGGTGATGAGGGGAGGTGGAGGTTTTTTAGAATAAAAGAAACTGGGCGGCTGCGAGCCGGCGCACTGAGCAGTGCGGCCAAGAGGAGCTACCCCACGTCCGAGGTCAAGGGTAGCGGGCTAGAGTGCCAGGCTGCGACGGCACAGGAACGGCCGAGAGGAGTTACCCTAAGTCCGAGGTCAGGGGCGGCGGCTGGGAGGAGACACCCTGCGTCCATGGTCAGGAGCCGCGGCTGAGAGGAGCTACCCCGCGTCTGAGGCCAGTGGCAGCCGGGAGGAGCCACCTCACGCCCAAGGCCACGGGTGGCAGCACGCCCGAGGCCAGGGCCGGTGGCTGGGAGGAGCAACCCGAGGAGCAGTGGCTGCACAGGCACAGGAGGGCCTAGAGGAGCTATCCCACGTTGAAGGTCAGGAACAGTGGCAGTAAGGAGATACCCCACGCCCAAGGTAAGAGAAACCCAAGTAAGATGGTAGGTGTTGCAAGAGGGAATCAGAGGGCAGACACANAATTTCACAGTTCATGTACTGCTGAAGCTTGGCTTGGAGAATTTTGAGCATTACTTTACTAGCATGTGAGATGAGTGCAATTGTGCGGTAGTCTGAGCATTCTTTGGCATTGCCTTTCTTTGGGATTGGAATGAAAACTGACGTTTTCCAGTCCTGTGGCCACTGCTGAGTTTTCCAAATTTGCCGGCATATTGAGTGCAACACTTTCACAGCATCATCTTTCAGGATTTGAAATAGTTCCACTGGAATTCCATCACCTCCACTAGCTTTGTTCATAGTGATGCTTACTAAGGCCCACTTGACTTCACATTCCAGGATGTCTGGCTCTAGGTAAGTGATCACACCATTATGATTATCTGGGTCTTAAAGATCTTTTTTGTACAGTTCTGTGTATTCTTGCTACCTCTTCTAAATATCTTCTGCTTCTGTTAGGTCAATATCATTTCTGTCCTTTATCGAGCCCATCTTTGCATGAAATGTTCCCTTTGTGTCTTTAATTTTCTTGAAGAGATCTCTAGTCTTTCCCATTCTGTTCTTTTCCTCTATTTCTTTTCATTGATTGCTGAGGAAGGCTTTCTTATCTCTCCTTACTGTTCTTTGGAACTCTGCATTCAGGTGCTTATATATTTCCTTTTCTCCTTTGCTTTTCACTTCTCTTCTTTTCACAGCTATTTGTCAGACCTCCTCAGACAGCCATTTTGCATTTTTGCATTTCTTTTCCATGGGGATAGTCTTGATCCCCGTCTCCTGTACAATGTCACAAACCTCCGTCCATAGTTCATTGGCACTCTATCAGATCTAGTCCCTTAAAACTATTTCTCACTTCTACTGTAATCATAAGGGATTTTATTTAGGTCATACCTGAATGGTCTAGTGGTTTTCCCTACTTTCTTCAATTTAAGTCTGAATTTGGCAATAAGGTGTTCATTATCTGAGCCACAGTCAGCTCCTAGTCTTGCCTTTGCTGACTGTATAGAGCTTCTCCATCTTTGGCTGCAAAGAATATAATCAGTCTGATTTCGTATTGAGCATCTGATGTCCATGTGTAGAGTCTTCTTGTGTTATTGGAAGAGGGTGTTTACTATAACCATACATGTTCATATGAGCTACTCCACATTCAAGTTAGAAGGGGTGACCTCGTCCAAGGTAAGGAGCAGTGGCTGCACTTTGCTGGAGCAGCTGTGAAGAGATAACCCATGTCCAAGGTAAGAGAAACCCAAGTAAGATGGTAGGTGTTGTGAGAGGGCATCAGAGGGTACACACACTGAACCCACACTCACAGAAAACTAGTCAATCTAATCACATTAGGACCAAAGCCTTGTCTAACTCAGTGAAACTAAGCCATGCCCTGAGGGCCACCCAAGACGGGTGGGTCATGGTGGAGAGGTCTGACAGAATGTGGTCCACTGGAGAAGGGAATGGCAAACCACTTCAGTATTCTTGCCTTGAGAACCCCATGAACAGTATGAAAAGGCAAAATGATAGGATACCAAAAGAGGAACTCCCCAGGTCAGTAGGTGCCCAATATGCTACTAGAGATCACTGGAGAAATAACTCCAGAAAGAATGAACGGATGGAGCCAAAGCAAAAACAATACCCAGTTGTGGATGTGACTGGTGATAGAAGCAAGGTCCAATGCAGTAAAGAGCAATATTGCATAGGAACCTGGAGTGTCAGGTCCATGAATCAAGGACAAATTGGAAGTGGTCAAATAGGAGATGGCAAGAGTGAATATTGACATTCTAGGAATCAGTGAAATAAAATAGACTGGAAAGTGGGTAAATTTAACTCAGATGACTATTATATCTACTACTGCGGGCAGGAATCCCTCAGAAGAAATGGAGTAGCCATCATGGTCAACAAGAGAGTCCAAAATGCAGTACTTGGATGCAATCTCAAAAACGACAGAATGATCACTGTTCATTTCCAAGGCAAATCGTTCAATATCACGGTACTCTAAGTCTATGCCCCAACCAGTAACGCTGAAGTAGCTGAAGTTGAACGGTTCTATGAAGACCTACAAGACCTTTTAGAACTAACTCCCAAAAAAGATGTCCTTTTCATTACGGAGGACTGGAATGCAAAAGTAGGAAGTCAAGAAACACCTGGAGTAACAGGCAAATTTGGCCTTGGAACATGGAATGAAGCAGGGCTAAGGCTAATAGAGTTTTGCCTTTCACCATTAGCCCAAAACTATTCTTTCTTGGGTGTTTCCTATCTCTGTGAATGGCATCTTCAGATATGCGAGGCAGAGAAGCAGCCAATGTTCTTGACACTTCCCTTTTCCATTGCTCAATCCTTCCAACTGTATCTCCTAAACAGATTTCAAACATGTTGGCTTCTCTCCAACTCTATTATGACCACACTAGTCCAGTCATTATCTCTTACCTTTATCACTACCAATGCTCAAAATTCTCCAAGTCAGGCTTCAACAGTACATGAACCATGAACTTCCAGGTTTTCAAGCTGGATTAGAAAAGGCAGAGGAACCAGAGATCAAATTGCCAACATCCATTGGATCATAGAAAAATCAAGAGAGTTTCAGAAAAACATCTACTTTTGCTTTATTGACTATCTGGAAGCCTTTGACTGTGTGGATCACAAAAAACTGGAAAATTCTTAAAGAGATTGGAATACCATACCACCTGACCTGCCCCCTGAGAAATCTGTATGCAGTTCAAGAAACAACAGTTAGAACTGGACATGGAACAGCAGACTGGTTCCAAATTGGGAAAGGAGTACATCAAGGCTGTATTTTGTCACCCTGCTTATTTAACTTATATGCAGAGTACATCATGAGAAATGGTAGTCTGGATGAAGCACAAGCTGGAAATAAGATGGCTGGGAGAAATATCAATAACCTCAGATATGCAAATGACACCACACTTGTGGCAGAAAGGGATGAAGAACTAAAGAGCCTCTTGATGAAAGTGAAAGGGGAGAGTGAAAAAGTTGGCTTAAAGCTCAACATTCAGAAAATGAAGATCATGGCATCTGGACCCATCACTCCATGGCAAATAGATTGGGAAACAATGGAAACAGTGACAGACTTTATTTTGGGGGCTCAAAAGCACTGCAGATGGTGACTGCAGCCATGAAATTAAAAGACACTTGCTCCTTGGAAGAAAAGTTATGACAAACCTAGACAGCATGTTAAAAAGCAGAGACATTACTTTGCCAACAAAGGTCCATCTAGTCAAAGCTATAGTTTTTCCAGTAGACATATATGGATGTGAGAGTTGGACTGTAAAGAAAGCTGAGTGCTAAAGAATTGATGCTTTTGAACTGTGGTGTTGGAGAAGACTCTTCAGAGTCTCTTGGACAGCAAGGAGATCCAACCAGTTCATCCTAAAGGAAATCAATCCTGAATATTCATTGGAAGGACTGATGTTGAAGCTGAAGCTCCAATACTTTGGTCACCTGATGCAAAGAACTGACTAATTTGAAAAGACCCTGATGCTGGGAAAGATTGAAGGTGGGAGGAGAAGGGGACAACAGAGGATGAGGTGGTTGGATGGCATCACCAACTTGATGGACATGAGTTTGAGTAGACTCTGGGAGTTGGTGCTGGGAGGCCTGGCGTGCTACAGTCCATGGGGTCACAAAGAGTTGAACACAACTGAGTGACTGAACTGAACTGATTTGATCTGGCCCTTACAGCTGACAATCCAGAGAGAAAAGGATTATCTCTTTCCTGGGAGTTTGAGCAGATGTCCTAATCTAACCTAATCTAACCTCCTAAATTGGTCTGAACTCTGATTGCAAGAGACAGAAATTCTACTCAAACTAGATTACTTTTTTAAAGGAGTATATTTATTGCATCACATAACCAAGAGAGAATAAACTATTCATGACTGGATC
Organism: Aepyceros melampus; assembly: GCA_006408695.1. NCBI lineage: Eukaryota > Metazoa > Chordata > Mammalia > Artiodactyla > Bovidae > Aepyceros > Aepyceros melampus. The sequence continues at coordinate 290,404 of SJXQ01006613.1, forward strand.
TATAGATTTGTCTGATTTTTTCAGGAATCTGTCTTCCTCTCCAGCTCTTGCTTATACTTCCCTCTAGGTTGGTTTCAGTCTCGGGGTGGGGGGCTCCCTTAAAATAATAGAAAAGATTACTGATATTTTCCCTGCTGATCTGACCATATGGGTTTATCTTTCCTTTTCTCCTTTGCCTTTAACTTCTCTTCATGCTTTTGAACTGTGGTATTGGAGAAGACTGTTGAAGTCCCTTGGACTGCTAGGAGATCAAACCGGTCAATCCTAAAGGAAATCAGTCCTGAAAATTCATTGGAAGGACTGATGCTTAAGCTGAAGCTCCAGTACTTTGGCCACCTGATGTGAAGAACTGACTCACTGGAAGAGACCCTGATGCTGGAAAGATCAAAGGTGGGAGGAGAAGGAGACGACAGAGGATGAGATGGTTGGGTGGTATCACTGACTCAATGGACATGAGTTTGAGCAAGCCCTGTGAGTTGATGATGGACAGGGAAGCCTGGTGTGCTGCAGTCCATGGGGTCACAAAGAGTTGAACACAACTGAGCAATTGAACTGAACTGAACAGATCTGATCTGGCCCTTACAGCTGACAATCCAGAGAGAAAAGGATTATCTCTTTCCTGAGAGTTTGAGCAGATGTTCTAAGGAGGATGCTGGTTACTCTCACTTGGGTCACTGCCCACTGCTGAACCATACACTCAGGCCAAGAGAAGAAAAAACTCTGATTAGTTACATAGATGGGTTATTTGCCCACACCTGCAATGGAGGATGCTGTGCTCAGTTATATCTGGCTGTGTGCAACCCCGTGGACTATAGCCCACTAAGCTCCTCTTTCCGTGAGATTCTCCAGGCAAGAATACTGGAGCGGGTAGCCAGTTCCTGCTCCAGGGGATCTTCACGGCCCAGGGATGGAACCCTAGTCTATTGCATCTCCTGCATTGGCAGACAGACTGACAGACACTGAGCCACCTGGGAAGCCCATGTTATGGGGGATGAGGGAGAGTCAAATTTTGCCCACATCACAGGGAAAGGATTCTCCACAAGCAGAGGGATTCTGTTACCAGGAGTGTAGGGCAAGTATGCGATAAAAATCCTAACCACAAGATTTCGCTTCCATTCTGCTGACAGCGGCTAGTTATTCTACTTTACTTTTTAAAAATTAAGTTATTCTCCTGCTTCAAGTCTTTCTATAGCTTTTTATTACTCTTAGAACAAAATTTAAAATCTCCCAGATGACTCAAAGGCCTTCAGCTCCAAGCCCTTCTCCACCAGACTAAAATTTACATCACTCTCCCTTCATTCTCTTCCAGAAACCCTATCTTTTGCTCAATTTCTTTAGGAAACATATGTCTCCTCACAACCACCTTCCACAGCTACTGATTCCCCTGGACACATTCACAGTACCACATCAGGGGACAGTACCTCATCAGGGGACACTTAGTCATCTTGAGACCTCACCTTGGACACGTCTTCATTAATGAAGCTTTCCTGACTTCCCAGATTAGAATGCCTCCAGTTAAACTCACTTGTAGCACCTGAGCATCTCCTTCATAGCACTTGTCTCAGTTAAAGTCACATAATCATCAAGATATTTATTGTTTACTATCTGATCTCTGAGGGCTTCCCAGGTGGCAGTAGTGGTAAAGAACCTGCCTTCCAATGCAGGAGATGTAAAGAGATGTGGGTTCAATCCCTGGGTCAGGAAGGTTCCCTGGAGTAAGAATGGCAACCCACTCCAGTATTCTTGCCTGGGAAATCCCACAGACAGATGAGCCTGGTGGGCTACAGTCCACTGGGTGGCAAAAAGAGTCAGACACAACTGAGAAATTAAACAACAATCTGATCTCTCCTATCTGAATGATGGAAAATCCATAGAGCTGAGACTTACTGTCTCTTCACCACTGTAGTCCTAGAACCAAGCCCAGTGACTAGAAGAAAACTCTCAATTTTTTTTTCAACTAATGAATAAATTCAGTGAAGAACAGAAAGGGCTGATAAATTCAGTTTTAGACAGATTAAATCAGAAATAATGACAAGGCAGGAAGTTAGAAAATTTGCAATAGTTGAAAATATGGGAATTCCATGCTGAATAGAGTCCAATGTTCCCTGGGACTAATGTTTAAAAAAAAGCAAATATCAAAATATCAAAAATGTATTTTGTTTGCCCAAATGAAGATTGATTTCCACTGAGGTGTTGTGAATTGATGAATCTGAGAGTATAAAAAGCCCCAGAGCATTCTGACACTATTTACTGTCTACTCACCTGGTGCTTACTTACAAGCATGACCCAAACTGGAAGCCAGCTGTTGGCCAAAAAAGAAGGGAAGAACATTACATAAAGAAACCTGAGGTAATTTTAATTTTATTTACACAGGTCATTCACCTTAGAACTGAAGTCAGATTTAGAGATTCAAACAGCCCCTGTAAAGGGTACATTTTCTACCTTTCCTCCCCTCAGTAAATAGCTTTCAGAGACACTAAAAGCACAGAAACCAAAAGGACAGAATTTCTTTGAGAAGAGACCACTGTTCCATGTCTTTTCCAACATCCTCTTCTCCTCAGGATCCACTCTATGCCAAACACAAAGGTTTTACTTGTGTAGGGTTATTCTGGGTTTAAGGAGTACTTCTCAAGAGAGTAGTCAAAGGGTGTTTCTGTATTTTCCTTCCTGAGGTTTGTGAAGGGGAAAGAAAAAAAAGAAAAAAATTCCACAGCTACACTCCCATTCAAAACAGTCCAACGATCATTTTTCTTAATAATATTTATCAGTGAGTGGCTAGAATGCTGAAACTTTCCAGTATGTCAGTTCTTTAGTAAAGAAAAATGAAACTGAGGTTTTCAAAAAACAGCTTTGCTTGTAAAATACAGATATTTGGCTAATTTTTTAAAATTGTAAATATCCAAACTTAAGGGAAAAACTGATGGGGAAGAGGAAAAGGCACAAGAAAAAGGAAACAGCTGTGCTTTAGATTCACTCCAAAGTTAAACCAAACCCTTACTAAATTCACAGTGTACATGTGAGTAGCAAATGAAAAAACCTCAGGCCCAGGAGAGAAAAGCAGATGAGAAACTCTTAGAAGAGAAGGGTGGGGCTGGGAGGAGAAGAATCAGTGTGAGCCCTTCTTTGAAGCTAAAGGTGGACAAGCTTTTCATAGCTTGTCCTCCAAGAATTTTCTCCATTCACAAGCCACATGTGTTGCTTATTGTATTTCCAAAGCACAACAGGAAAATGAAGATTTAACTTCAGCTGAGACCTTGGTGAGGTCTTTGGCCATTTGTCCACTCCCTTTCTCCTGTTGAAATCTCTTCTCCCTTCCCCTTTCCTGGCTCTTTGGTTGGACGGAGAGAAGCGGTAGGTCCCAGGTTCCTGAAGATCAACCAGACCACCAGTAGCAGCATATTGCATATATGCACAGGCTAAGGGTTCAGAACAGAAGGCAGGGAGGAAGCCCCACGCTAACCAGGCCCATTACCTGATAACTGAACTAGTGGTCATCTGTGTCTGACATTTAAGCATGCTTGGACTGGTCCTTCATTTTCTTCAAACCGTCCTTTTGTTCATTAATGCCTAACATTTCAGGCTTTAAAAGCAAAATTTTGTGGATAAAAAGACAATTTGGTTAAATTCTAAAAATTGTGTAAATTATTGTTCAGTTCAGTTCAGTCACTCAGTCGTGTCAACTCTTTGCGACCCTATGAATCACAGCATGCCAGGCCTCCCTGTCCATCACCAACTCCTGGAGTTCGCTCAAACTTGTGCCCATCGAGTCAGTGATGCCATCCAGCCATCTCATCCTCTGTCATCCGCTTCTTCTCCTGCCCCCAATCTCTCCCAGCATCAGGGTATTTTCCAATGATTCAACTCTTCGCATGAGGTGGCCAAAATACTGGAGTCTCAGCCTTAGCATCATTCCTTCCAAAGAAATCCCAGGGCTGATCTCCTTCAGAATGGACTGGTTGGATCTCTTTGCAGTCCAAGGGACTCTCAAGAGCCTTCTCCAACACCACAACTCAAAAGCATCAATTCTTTGGCGCTCAGCTTTCTTCACAGTCCAACTCTCACATCCATACATGACCACTGGAAAAACCATAGCCTTAACTAGACAGACCTTTGTTGGCAAATTAATGTCTCTGCTTTTGAATATGCTATCTAGGTTGGTCATAACTTTTCTTCCAAGGAGTAAGCACCTTTTAATTTCATGGCTGCAGTCACCATCTGCAGTGATTTTGGAGCTTAAAGAAAAATAAATTCTAACACTGTTTCTACTGTTTCCCCATCTATTTCCCATGAAGTGATGGGACCAGATGCCATGATCTCGTTTTCTGAATGTAAGCTTTAAGCCAACTTTTTCATTCTCCTCTTTCACTTTCATCAAGAGGCTTTTGAGTTCCTCTTCACTTTCTCCCATAAAGGTGGTGTCATCTGCATATCTGAGGTTCTTGATATTTCCCCCGGCAATCTTGACTCCAGTTTGTGCTTCTTCCAGCCCAGCATTTCTCATGATGTACTGTGCATATAAGTTAAATAAGCAGGGTGACAAAGTACAGCCTTACTATAGTCTTTTTCAGAAAAGAAGTTTTAACCAGTGTGTCAGGAGAGAGAAGAAAGAAATAAGGGGTACTTATGAACAGCCAAGAGAAAGGGTGTAGAGAGGCCAGGCTAGAAGTAGAGAAGATAAGCTCTGCTTTCTGTTTTTTATTTTTTAATTTATTTTTATTTTTATAAAAGTCATATAAAATATACTATTTTAACCATATTTAATTGTACCGTTCAGTGGCACTAAGTATATTTACACCCATCTCCTGATTTTTTCATCTTCCTAAATTAAAACTCTGTCCCCATTAAACGCTAAGACCCCATCCCCCTTCCCCACTCCTCCCAGCCCTGGCCGCAGGCACCTACCAGTATACTTTCTGACTCAATGAATTTAACTCTTCCAGGAACCTCATGCTGCTGCTGCTGCTAAGTTGCTTCAGTCGTGTCTGACTCTGTGCGACCCCATAGACAGCCTCCTACCAGGCTCCTCTGTCCCTGGGGTTCTCCAGGCAAGAACACTGGAGTGGGTTGCCATTTCCTTCTCCAATGCATGAAAGTGAAAAGTGAAAGTGAAGTCGCTCAGTCGTGTCTGACTCTTAGTGACTTCATGGACTGCAGCCTACCAGGCTCCATCATCCATGGGATTTTTCCAGGCAAGAGTACTGGAGTAGGGTGCCATTGCCTTCTCATATTAAAGGATAAACAACAACTCTGATTTTGTCTCTGCTATTGAATTCATGATATTTGTAGCTCTTTTCTAAGAGGTNCTGACTCTTAGTGACTTCATGGACTGCAGCCTACCAGGCTCCATCATCCATGGGATTTTTCCAGGCAAGAGTACTGGAGTAGGGTGCCATTGCCTTCTCATATTAAAGGATAAACAACAACTCTGATTTTGTCTCTGCTATTGAATTCATGATATTTGTAGCTCTTTTCTAAGAGGTCAATGTTAACGGATAAACAATAACACACTTTTGCACATAATCATGATTAAAGCATCTAGGCGATACTGAAGCCTGCGCCTAGAGCCTGTGGCTCCACAAAAAGGGAAAGCACCTCAATGAGAAGCTCCTGCACTGCAACTAGAGAGTAACCTCCACTTGCCATATCTAGAGAAAAGTCCATCCAGCAATGAAGAGCCAGCACAGCCAAAAATTAAGTAATTACTAATTAATTACTTAATTAATTAGTAATTAATTACTAATTAGTAATTAATTAAATTTTCAAAAATTCTTTAAGAAGTCTAAGCAGTATAATAATATCTATATAAGGAAATGGTTTACTATGGATCCTAACTCAGCCCTACTCCCCAAAAGAGGAAAAATTTCTCCTGGTTACACACATTAAAATAATGCCAACCAGTGTAATTCGGAAGTGAATCATGTATCAGGTTGGTGTAAAAGTAAGTGGTTTTGCATTATTGAACTTTGCCACTTGACATTAAAATACATTCTTAAATGAATGTGGTTATGTTAATCAAGGCACATTTCTAGCTTGATTTTTTTTTGCTAATGACATTACTTGCTGTTTATTTTATATTTATTTTAGACTAGAGAAATGTTAGATAAAAAGCAAATTCGACCAATTCTCATATGGAGTCAAAATGGGTCGTAAAGCAGCAGAGGCAACTCGCAACATCAACAACACATTTGGCCCAGGAACTGCCAAAAAGCATACACTGCAGTGACAGTTCGAGAAGTTTTGCAAAGGAGATGAGCGCCTTGAAGATGAGGAACGTAATGGCCAACCATCGAAAGGTGACAACAACCAGTTGAAAGGATCATCAAAGTTGATCCTCTTATAATTACAACAGAAGTTGCCCAAGAACTCATGTCAACCACTGATAGTCATCCAGCATCTGAAGCAAATTGGAAAGGGGAAAAAGCTCGATAACTGAGTGCCCCATGAGCTGACCACAAATCAAAACAATGATCACTTCGTAAAGTGTTGTCTTCTCTTATTCTATGCAACAATGAATCATTTCTTGATTGGATGGTGATGTGCTACAAAAAGTGGATTTTATGCAACAACAGACAACCAGTGATGACCAGCTCAGCTGCTGAACCGAGAAGAAACTCCAAAGCACTTTCCAAAGCCAAACTTGCCCCCAAAATAGGTCGTGGTCACTGTTTGGAGGTCTGCTGCTGGTCTGATCCACTACAGCTTTCTGAATCCTGGTAAACCCTTTACATCTGTGAAGTATGCTCAGCAAATCAACGAGACACAGTGAAAACTGCAAAACCTGCAGCCAGCATTGATCAAGAAAAGGGGCCCAATTCTTTTCCACAACAACACACAACCACACACACAACCAACACTTCAAAAGTTGAATGAATTGGACTGTGAAGTTTTGCCTCATCTGCCATATTCACCTGACCTCTCACCAACTGCCACTTCTTCAAGCATCTTGACAACTTTTTTGCAGGCAAAATCCACAACCAGCAGGATGCAGAAAATGCTTTCCAAGAATTCCTCAAATCCTGAAACACTAATTTTTATGCCACAGGAATACACAAACTTATTTCTCATTGACAAACATGTGCTGATTTAAAAAAGAGTGGATATACGTATAACCAATTCATTTTGTTGTACAGCTGAAACTAATGCAACATTGTAAATCAACTATACTCCAATTAAGTTAAAAAAGAAAAAAAAAAACTACACTAAGCAAAGGAGCCAGGAACAAACAAACAAAATGTGTTAATTGTAACACATTAACACATTGTAACACATTGTAACACATTGTAATACATTAATGGTTCCTATTTTGACTAATAAAGAGGAATTTAAGCCTAGTTATAATGATTTCAAATTCAGTCTGAAACAATAATTATGCTTGCACCAACCTAGTATACATACATAATGCTACGGACTGAATGCTGTCCCACCAAAATTTGTATGCTAAAGCTCAAATCCCCAAGTGATGGTATTTGGTGATGGGACCTTTGAGAGGTAACTGTGGTTAGATGAGGTCATAAGAGTGGGGCCCTAATTTGATAGGATTAGTGTTCTTTCAGAAGTGACACTAGAGAGCTCACCGCCTCTTTCCACCATGTGTAGACACAGCAAGAATGTAACCATCTGCAAGCCAGGAAAAGGGCCTTCACCAGAAAAATTGGCTGGCACCTCCACTTGGGATTTCTCAGTCTCCAGAACTGTGAGAACCAGATTTCTGTGGTTTCAGCCTCCAAGTCAATGGTATTTTGTTATGACAACCCAAGATGATGAATACCAATTTTGGCACCAAGAAGTGGGATGCTGCTGTACCAAATACCTAAAAATGTAGAAGCAATTTTGGAACTAGGGAGTGTGTGTGCCTCTTTGAGACCCCATAGACTGTAGCCTGCCAGATTCCTTTGTCCATGGGGATTCTCCAGGCAAGAATACTGGAGTGGGTTGCCATGCCCTCCTCCAGGGGGTCTTCCCAAACCAGGGACTGAATCTAGGTCTCCTGCATTGCAGGCGGATTCTTTACTGTCTGAGCCACCAGGGAAACCCAGAAAGTGGGTAGAGGCTGGAAGAGTTTTGAGATGCATACTAGAAATATGGACATTAAATTTGATTTCAATGAGAGCTCAGAAAGAAAAAAGGAGCCATGGAGAGAAAACCTCCATCTTCTTAGAGAATACATAAATGATCATGAACAGAATGTTGGTAGAAATACAGATATTAAAGGCCATTCTAGTGAAGTCTCAGAAACAATGAGGAATAGGTTATTGGAAAGTGGAGGAACAGTGATGCTTGTTCTAATGTGGCAAAACTGGCTGAATTGTGTTTTATGTTTTGTGGCAGGAAGACTTCATAAGCAATGAAATCAGTTAAATTTAACCAAGGAGATATCTACACAAAGTGTTGAAGGAGCAGTGTGATTCCCTATTGCTTATAGTAAAATGCAAAAAGAAGGCAATGAATTGAAGGAGGAACTGTTAAACAAAAAAGAACTTAGAGGTGTAGAAAATTCTCAGTCTATCCATATTGAAAAAAAAAGATAAAAAGTAAGAAAGAATGTTCTAAACAGAAAATAAGGGTGTGGCTGAACAACCTTAGATAAAAAGATCCTGGGTGTGACTCATGGGTTTAATCAGCCATCTCAGCAGAAGCCAGGAATAGAGATGTGATTATTGACAGGTGGGACTAAAGGAAACAGAAAAAATGGGACAGAATAAAGGAAGGCTATTGGACATTTTAGATCCTTACAGGACCGGATCATGAACTAGTTGGCTGAGAATATATACTATTCTCAAAGAAAAGTAAAGAATAACCCCAAAGGTGATTCAGATCATTAGCGCTGCTCCTCAATTTCAAAGGGTGGGACCACCATCTGGGTGTCAACCAGCCAGACGGTCTCTGCCTAAAGTCTCAGAGGTGGGGACATGCTGCAGAGCCATGGGGTTTGGGGTCCCTGGAGCCTTGGGAGTGGACCTTGCCCAAGAGGGTTAGGACCACCATGCCAGTGGATCCAGAAGGCAAGACCTTGCCCCTGTGGGTCTGGAAGGAGGGCATTCAGTCAAAGAGGAGTCTTAAGATGTAATGGAATTTGTCTTTCTAGGGTTTGGACTTGCTAGGGAGGCATTATGCCTTCTTGACATTCTATTTCTCTATTTGAGGATGGGAATGTCTATCCTATGCACTTCCCAGCATTTTATTTTGGAAGCATGTAATTTGTCTGATTTCATCAGTTTATAGCTGGAGAAGGATTTTTCTCTCAGGATGAATCATACCTCAGATCTCACCAATTTAGATATTTAAATAAGGCTTAGACTTTAGAGTGGATGCTAGAATGAGTTAAGACTTTGGAGGCTGTTGGATTGATATGAATGTATTTGGCATGCAATAAAGACATGCACTTTGGAGGGCCAGAGGCAGAATGCTATGGACTGAATTGCATCCCTACAAATTCCTGTGCTGAAGCCCTAAACTTCCTGACATGGTATTTGGAACCTTTGGGACCTTAGGATTAAATGAGGTCATGGGGTTGGGGACCTCATTTGATAGGACTAGTGTCCTTATAAGAAGATACACCAGAGCTTGCTAACTCCCTCTCCAACACGTGAGGATGCAGCAAGAAGGCACCTATCTGTAAGCAAGGAAGAGGCTTTCATCAGGAACTGAGTTGGCCAGCACCTTGATTTTGAACTTTCTAGTTCCCAGTGCTGTGAAAATTAAACTTCCAAAGTTTAAGCCTCCCAAACTATGGCATTTTATTAAGTCAGCCCAAGAAGACTAATACACAAACTAACATGCATCATACACATATATAATGATTCATAATTGCACTTATCCTACAGACATAACAAGACAGCATAAAGCTATGTGTATGAGAATGTTCATTGCAGCAGTCTGTAATAGCAAAATAAAGAGCACTATACTAGTGTCCTAGGGTTGCTGTAACAAAGTGCTGAATGGTGTGAAACAACTAATGTGTTAACTTGGAGTTCTAGAAGTTAGAAGTCTGATATCAAGATGGACCATCAGTTCAGTTCAGTTCAGTCGCTCAGTCATGTCCAACTCTTTGCGACCCCATTTATCACAGCACACCAGGCCTCCCTGTCCATCACCAATTCCCGGAGTACACCCAGACCCACGTCCATGGAGTCAGTGACACCATCCAGCTATCTCACCCTCTGTCGTCCCCTTCTCCTCCTGCCCCCAATCCCTCCCAGCATCAGACTCTTTTCCAATGACTCAACTCCTCGCATAAGGTGGCCAAAGTACTGGAGCTTCAGCTTTAGCATCATTCCTTCCAAAGAAATCCCAGGGCTGATCTCCTTTAGAATGGACTGGTTGGATCTCCTTGCAGTCCAAGGGACTCTCAAGAGTCTTCTCCAACACCACAGTTCAAAAGCATCAATTCTTTGGCGCTCAGCCTTCTTCACCGTCCAACTCTCACATCCATACATGACCACAGGAAAAACCGTAGCCTTGACTAGACGGACCTTAGTTGGCAAAGTAATATCTCTGCTTTTGAATATGCTATCTAGGTTGGTCATAACTTTTCCTCCAAGGAGTAAGCGTCTTTTAATTTCATGGCTGCAGTCACCATCTGCAGTGATTTTGGAGCCCAGAAAAATAAAGTCTGACACTGTTTCCACTGTTTCCCCATCTATTTCCCATGAAGTGATGGGACTGGATGCCATGATCTTCCTTTTCTGAATGTTGAGCTTTAAGCCAACTTTTTCATTCTCCTCTTTCACTTTCATCAAGAGGCTTTTGAGTTCCTCTTCACTTTCTGCCATAAGGGTGGTGTCATCTGCATA